>JAPPVO010000032.1:6766344-6799307 GCA_030407325.1 Camellia japonica | reverse complement strand
CGGGCTCGGTACATCATACAAACTGCATTGCAATTTTCAATTTCAAATTGAATACATGCTACGTGAAACATTTCACATGCCATGTTTAGGGTTAGCCGAGCCTACTCTAGATTACATTCCGTATGCGATGCATTAGCCACTTTACATGAACTAGGTCATGCATGTTTGCTAACCGGGTTATTGTTTTTGGCACGGAGTACGATGTAAGTTTTTACGCTTTAGCATTTCGCATGCGTGTGAATGTTGCCATGACAGTATGCTTACCATGCGGCTAAATGCTTATGTGATATTACTGTTTGAATGCCTGTGGGTGGAGGTTGGATTGCGTGAGTTGGAACAACTCATTGAAATCCGTATTTTAGCCTACTTGCGAGTAGCAAAAACCAACACGTTTTTCGAAACAAGACGGATATGTAATGCTTATTTCCAAATTAGGCGATCTAGTCTATACTTGTTTGCTGTGCGCAACATAGTAATTCTAGGCTAATAACCGGAATAAGAACGCATAAAGTTTTCAAAATTGGATATCACGGTTAGTAGAGGCCGGTCTTCGGATCGGGCGAAAGGGGGTGCTCATAGCTGACCTTCCCCGATCGTACCCAAGCTCCCGAGCCAAGACCACTTTGGTGATGACGGACACGTGGCCTTCGGCACCGAGTCAGGTTTCCTAAATTTCCCATTTTAAAAATATTTAGGTGGCGACTCTGTAATCTGGCAAAGCAGTCCATGTTTGGCACTACTTTTCAAAAATCTGTTTTCTCAAACGATTTGCCAGAGTTGGACTCTTTGGTTCAGACTACGAACCGCAACACACAAAAAGGGAGTCCGAACTGTAGAGTGAAGCCCACAGGCGCGTCTACAATGGTCCAGAGAGGGACTTTTTGTAAAGCCCTCCTTGTGGATCTAAGTAGTACCGCAGGGCCTTGTTTCGCAGTTTGTGTGCTTCTTTTTTGTCCTTTGGGAGTTGCTCAGAAGAAAGGAATGCAGCAATGGGGTCCTTCCAACTTGGAGCGGATTCTATAATGTTGATGTGGTTTCCTCCGGAGGGCCGATACTTGGTTCCGGGACGAAACCTACTTCGATGGTACGCTTGAGCTCGGAGTTGATGGCGGAGGCTAAGCAGGCCAGGGCATCCGCGTGTGTATTTTGATCGCGTGTTATTTGGTTTAGTTCATGATGGTCGAATTTTGTCAGCAAGGAGTTAGCCGTTTTCATATAGGCCGCCATACGCTCATCTCTTGCCGCGTACTCCCCCTTTAGCTGGTTGATTACCAATTTTGAGTCGCAAAACACCAACAGCCGCCGCGCGCCGAGCAGATGCGCGTTCCGCAGTCTGGCTAAAAGGGCTTCGTATTCGGCTTCGTTATTTGATGCTTCGAAGCCGAGCTTGACGGCTTGCTCAATTACTGCGCCGTCTGGAGACATAATTACTACGCCGGCACCGCTGCCCCGTTGGTTAGATGATCCATCACAGTATAATTGCCAAATGTCCCCAACATAAATTCTCCAATCTGGCTTTGACCGATCTTCGGCCTTTGGCTGGACGTCATCAGGCTTGAGGTCGGCAAGCCCTCCTGTGAATTTGGCAACAAAGTCGGCAAGCACCTGCCCCTTGATTGCAGTTTTGGGTAAAAACTGAATGTCGTATTGGCCGAGTTCGAGAGCCCACTTCGAAACACGCCCTGATGCTTCTGCATTCCGTAGTACTGATCGAAGGGGATAGTCTGTTAGCACCCTAATGCTGTGTGCTTGAAAGTAATGCATCAGTTTTCTTGCTGCCATGACCAAGGCTAGGATGAGTTTTTCCAGCGGTAGGTAGCGTGTTTCGGCGTCCACCATTGCCTTGCTCACATAATACACTGGCTGTTGCTGCCCTTCCTCCTCTTTTAATAATACGGCGCTGACAGCCCTGTCGGAGACTGCCAGATATAGAATGAGGGGGTCACCGTGGCGGGTGTTGTTAGAAGAGGTACTGTCCGGAGGTAGGTCTTCAACCCGTTAAAAGCTGCTTCGCATTCGGCGGACCATTCGAAAGCTCTGCCCAGACGTAGTGTTTGAAAGAATTGTCTGCAGCGGTCTGTAGATCGGCTGATGAACCTGTTGAGTGCAGCAGCCATTCCCATCAACTTTTGGACTTCTTTCACAGAACGGGGGGAACTCAGTTCCAAAATTGCTGTGACTTGCCTCGGGTTGGCTTCGATTCCTCGGTGGTTGACGATATAACCCAGGAATTTGCCGGAGCCGATCCCGAATGCGCATTTGGAAGCGTTTAGCTTCATTCTGTATTTGCGTAGGGTATTGAATGTCTTTTCCAGATCGGCTATATGGTTTTGCTCTTCTTTGGATTTGACCACCATGTCGTCGATGTATACTTCCATAGTGTGTCCGAGCTGTTCTTTGAACATCGTGGTGACCAGTCTTTGGTAAGTTGCCCCTGCATTCTTCAGTCCAAAAGGCATAACCCTGTAGCAGTAGGTTCCTCTTGGAGTGAGAAATGCAGTTTTGTCCTGATCATCCGGATTCATGGCGATCTAATGGTAGCCCCTGTAGGCATCGAGGAAACTTATGCGCCGGTGGCATGCCGTCGCATCGACGAGTTGGTCAATTCTTGGTAAGGGGAAGCAGTCTTTGGGGCAAGCTTTGTTCAGATCCGTGAAATCGACGCACACTCGCCAAGTTCCATTTTCTTTTTCACCACCACTGTGTTGGAGAGCCACGTGGGGTAGGTGACTTCTCTGATTGCCCCGGCGTCAAGCAGTTTGTCAACTTCTTCTACAACGGCAGCGGTGTGTTCTGCGGAGGATCGCCGGCCTTTCTGAATGATCGGCTTGCACCGGGGGTCGACATTTAGATGGTGTTGTGAGACTGACGGGTCTATTCCCGGCATCTCGTATGGAGTCCACGCAAAGACGTCGAGGTTGCCGAGTAAGAAAGTGATCAGCTGCTGTCTGTCGACCTGGCTCAGAGAGGCGCCGATCATAAAAAACTTTTCCGGGCTTCCATCAATGTCAACCCGGTCTAAACCTTCCGTGGCCTTTTCGTTTGGTTGACGCCCGACGTCGTCCAGAACCTCTCGACTGGGCACTTCGATGGAATTTACTTGCAGTTCCTTCGGCGTCTTGGCGGCGAGAAGATAACATGTTTTCGCTGACTGTTGAGAGCCACGGATCTGCTCAACGCCGTATTCCGTTGGGAAACGTAACAGCTGGTGGTAGGTGCTTGGGACGGCCTGCAGGGTATGCAACCATGATCGCCCATGATGAGATTGTACGGGGACGGTAACCTGACGACCAAGAATTCCACGTCCACCGTTCTGGAGCCAGCTCGAACGGGTAGACTGATCTTTCCCAATGGGTACTCCGGGTTGGCGTTGAAGCCGAATAGTGGATAAGGAGCGGGAGTCAGATCCGAATCGTTGAACCCGAGTTTGACGAAGGTTTTATAGTACATAACCTCCGAAGTGCTTCCCTGGTCGATAAGGATGCGTTCGACGGTGAATCTGTTTACGCGCAGGGCGACAACCAGAGGATCTACGTGGGAGAGTGTTACGCCGCTCAAATCAGAGTCGTCGAAGGTGATGCTTGGCGCTTCTCGGAGCCGGGGTCGCTTTGTTGGTGTGAGCTGATGCTGGGGGCCCGGAAGTGACATTGCATCTACAGTCGGGCTATCGGCAGGCTGTATATCATATGTACGGTGTCAAGCGGGACGCCTTTTGGGCGACGTGAGTCCTCTGTCACCGTATCAAGGTAATCGGTTAAGGCGCGGTGACCTCGAGGTCGTTGAGGACCTGCCCTTGGAATCGCTCAGGAACTTTGAGCCCTGCCCGCTCGGACTTTGCTTTTTCTAAGGCCAAATCGCGGCGAAGGCGTTCGTTCTCAGCGATGATGTTGTCCAAACTCTGTTGGATCTGTCTGGCTTGTTCTACGGTCGCTTGCATCGTTTCCTTCGTTGAAGTCGTTGGTGAGTTAGAGTTCGAGGCGCGTCGCTGCGCGACAGTTTCCTTTCCGAGCGTATTTGCCGGAGTGAAGTCGTCTCTCTGTGCGGTCTCGTCGGTGGCTATCGGAGGATCGTCAGTCACGTCTTTCATAGATATATTTGAGTATTCCCACAGACGGCGCCAATTTGGGGAAGTGGTTTGGAAATGCTCTTCGAATCTTGGAAGACGTCAATGATCCTCAGCTAGTCACCAGCAAAGATACAAATACTCCGGTCGGGGTGCCGGAATTAGCACTCCGACGGACAAGTTAGTTCTTCTACTCAAGAAAGCTTGTTCACTAAGTTTTTCAGAAGTGATTCTTACATACCTCCACAAATCTGAAGCTCTTGTATTTATATCCATTCTCTGGGCCTCGGGGCCAGAGTCTACTTTTTATTTAATATTCTTTCTTTTGTCCTGATATGCCTTCTCAAGTCTATTCGGCCTTAAGTACGTAGTCGGCGTCTCAGTTGAGCCGAATGGAGCCGTTCAGTTCCCGGCTCCTCGGGTATACCAGATTTCGTTCCTCTATTAATTCGGCTCCCACAAAAACAAAAAATTAAGAGGGAAAAAACATTAAGAGCCATTTACACAATAATTACATGGGTCTCTTGGGGATGTAAAAAGTAAGGAAACTAGGATTTCATTTATTGCGTTATTCAATAGTGTAATTATTATAATCTTTGAACCAATCATCAAGTCAATTTTTTTTAAAAAAAAATAAAAAATTAGGAAATTAGGATTGGCATGTTGGAGCTTCCACAAGCCTTGGGTTTTAAAAGACCCTTTTGCTTAATATATAGACTAGCCTATCACCCGTGCTATGCACGGGATAATTATAGATATTTATATTTGTTTTCATTTTTTTTAATATATAAATTAAATACATGGGGTTTGACCGAGGAGTTTGAAAGAATTTAATAAGTGTTTATTTATGTATTTAAGAGGCATTTACACAATAATTACATGGGTCTCTTGGGGATGCAAAAAGTAAGGAAATTAGGATTTCATTTATTGCGTTATTCATTTAATAAGTGTAATTATTATAAATTAAGTGTTTATTGTAATCAATAGTGTAATTATTACAATCTTTGAACCAATCACCAATCACCAAGTCAATTTTTTTAAAAAAAAATATTAAAAAATCAGGAAATTAGGATTTTTTAATATATAAATTAAATACATGGGGTTTGACCAAGGAGTTTGAAAAATTTAATAAGTGTTTATTTATTTATTAAGAGGCATTTACACAATAATTACATAATATATAAATTAAATACATAGGGTTTGACCGAGGAGTTTGAAAGAATTTAATAAGTGTTTATTTATTTATTTAAGAGGCATTTACACAATAATTACATGGGGATGCAAAAAGTAAGGAAATTAGGATTTCATTTATTGCGTTATTCATTTAATAAGTGTAATTATTATAAATTAAGTGTTTATTGTAATCAATAGTGTAATTATTACAATCTTTGAACCAATCACCAATCACCAAGTCAATTTTTTTTAAAAAAAATATTAAAAAATAAATTAAGTGTTTATTGTAATCAATAGTGTAATTATTATAATCTTTGAACCAATCACCCATCACCAAGTCAATTTTTTTTAAAAAAAATATTAAAAAATCAGGAAATTAGGATTTTTTAATATATAAATTAAATACATGGGGTTTGACCGAGGAGTTGAAAGAATTTAATAAGTGTTTATTTATTTATTTAAGAGGCATTTACACAATAATTACATAATATATAAATTAAATACATGGGATTTGACCGAGGAGTTTGAAAGAATTTAATAAGTGTTTATTTATTTATTTAAGAGGCATTTACACAATAATTACATAATATATAAATTAAATACATGGGGTTTGACCGAGGAGTTTGAAAGAATTTAATAAGTGTTTATTTATTTATTTAAGAGGCATTTACACAATAATTACATGGGGATGCAAAAAGTAAGGAAATTAGGATTTTATTTATTGCGTTATTCATTTAATAAGTGTAATTATTATAAATTAAGTGTTTATTGTAATCAATAGTGTAATTATTACAATCTTTGAACCAATCACAATCACCAAGTCAATTTTTTTTAAAAATATTAGAAAATAAATTAAGTGTTTATTGTAATCAATAGTGTAATTATTACAATCTTTGAACCAATCACCAATCACCAAGTCAATTTTTTTTAAAAAAAAATATTAAAAAATCAGGAAATTAGGATTGGCATTTTGGAGCTTCCACAAGCCTTGGGTTTTAAAAGACCCTTTTACTTAATATATAGATAAGTAAGATGTCAATTAAATGGTTCTCAATACTCTATACGATTTGCAAGTTTAATAAGTGAGATGTCAATTAACACAATGAATGTAATATCAAATATGAAATCTCAGCATTTATTAATTTGGTCAAAATTTTCTGATCAACATTATTAACTTTTTCAATCCACGTGTCTTTTCACATGACTACCTTTATTGATTTTGTGAAAATTTCCTGATCAGCATTTAAAATCCCCCATACAATTAAGGGTATCTTTTTTTAAAAATTTAATTTATCTGTGGTTTCCATTTGTTTTTAATTATTATTATTTAGGTAAGTTATGATGTGAGTTAGATATGTGATACACATGTGAGTTTTATTGATTTAAAGTTTATTTAGATAAACTTTAAAGTTTTTTTAATATTGTAGTTAATCAAAAATTAGTTCAATGGTCTTTTTTTAATGTAAAATATTTTTATTTACTATTTTAATTTTATTTTTGATTTTTTAATATGATTAAAGTTAGATAAATATAGACCCTCACAAAAAGAAAAAATATGATTATAATTAGTTGAATGATTCTTTTTTTTAATGTGATTGTACTTAGTTTAATAGTTAAAAAAATGTGATTAACTAATTTTTAATGTTATTTAATCTTTTTTATTTACTATTTTAATTTTATTTTCAATTTTTTAATATGATTAAAGTTAGATAAATATAAACCTCACAAAAAGAAAAATGTGATTATAATTAGTTGAATGATTCTTTTTTTTAATGTGATTGTAGTTAGTTTAATAGTTAAAAAAATGTGATTAACTAATTTTTAATGTTATTTAATCTTTTTATTTACTATTTTAATTTTATTTTTAATTTTTTAATATGATTAAAGTTAGATAAATATAAACCCTCACAAAAACAAAATGTGATTATAATTTCTCCTTCTTAACTTTTTCTTTTGTTTACTGTTTTAATATTGTAGTTAATCAAAAATTAGTTCAATGGTCTTTTTTTAATGTAAAATATTTTTATTTACTATTTTAATTTTATTTTTGATTTTTTAATATGATTAAAGTTAGATAAATATAGACCCTCACAAAAAGAAAAAATGTGATTATAATTAGTTGAATGATTCTTTTTTTTAATGTGATTGTACTTAGTTTAATAGTTAAAAAAATGTGATTAACTAATTTTTAATGTTATTTAATCTTTTTATTTACTATTTTAATTTTATTTTCAATTTTTTAATATGATTAAAGTTAGATAAATATAAACTCTCACAAAAAGAAAAATGTGATTATAATTAGTTGAATGATTCTTTTTTTTAATGTGATTGTAGTTAGTTTAATAGTTAAAAAAATGTGATTAACTGATTTTTAATATTATTTAATCTTTTTATTTACTATTTTAATTTTATTTTTAATTTTTTAATATGATTAAAGTTAGATAAATATAAACCTCACAAAAAGAAAAATGTGATTATAATTTCTCCTTCTTAACTTTTTCTTTTGTTTACTGTTTTAATATTGTAGTTAATCAAAAATTAGTTCAATGGTCTTTTTTTAATGTAAAATCTTTTTATTTACTATTTTAATTTTATTTTTGATTTTTTAATATGATTAAAGTTAGTTAAATATAGACCCTCACAAAAACAAAAAATGTGATTATAACTAGTTGAATGATTTCTTTTTTTAATGTGATTGTAGTTAGTTTAATAGTTAAAAAAATGTGATTAACTAATTTTTAATGTTATTTAATCTTTTTATTTATTATTTTAATTTTATTTTTAATTTTTTAATATGATTAAAGTTAGATAAATATAAACCCTCACAAAAAGGAAAATATGATTATAATTAGTTGAATGATTCTTTTTTTTAATATGATTGTAGTTAGTTTAATAGTTAAAAAAAATGTGGTTAACTAATTTTTAATATTATTTAATCTTTTTATTTACTATTTTAATTTTATTTTTAATTTTTTAATATGATTAAAGTTAGATAAATATAAATCCTCACAAAAAGAAAAATGTTGAATTATAGACAATCTCTATTTTAATTTTGTTTGCGTTGTGACAATCTCTGTGTTGAATTTATTTTAACTGATTGTGTTTTTTTACACTATATTTCGATCACATGATGAGGAAAGAAATTTGTTTGCGTTGTGACAATCTTTGTGTTTTTACAGGATGGAACGTGATTCAGTTAAAGCTAAAATCAATCGACTATGTCGAAAAAGAAAATTACTCATTTCACGCCAGACTGATCATGATGATCCCATATTCAAGGATAAATTGAAACAACTTCAAAAAGAAGCACGTCGATTAAGAGTATGTGTTCTACGTGACAAACAATTGCATTATAGAACGAATGTTCGAAATGCCACAAGTAAGCTCTAAAGTATTATCATTTTCATACATATTAATTGAAACATTAGTTTTATACTCAATATATATATATATATATATATTTTGCTGCAATTTAAAATACAGGAGTTCTTATGCCTTCCACATCAGAGGGTGTTCACTTCCACCAAAATGTTTCAAGAGTCACTACATTGACAACAATACTAATGTTCTAAATGGTAAGAACCTCGAGTAATAATATTTTCTAATTATGATTCGTTTATATTATAACTTGCAAATACTAATATTTGCTATTTTTATAATGAATGCTAATAGTTATATTGTTTATATTTTTCATAAAAATTATATGATGCAATAGTCATGCCTCCCATATCTGAGGAAGAAGGTATGAAATATTATTTATATTAATTTTACAATCATGATTTATTTTACAATATTCTTATAACTTCAAAAAAGTAATGATTTTATACTAATTGTTTTATTCATGTAAATCCAAATAAAGGAATTGTTATGTTCCCAATATCTGAGGGTGTTCAGATACATGAGGATGTTTCAGAAGTCACAAGGGTGCTGAATAATAATATTGTCCTACAACAAGGTAAACACTAACATATATATAGATTTTGTAATTACTATTTTTAAAATTATAATTCATGATACTTATATTGTTTATTTTTTCATCCAATTAGATGACGGGATAGTCATGTCTCAAAATTTAGAGGGCATTCAGTTGCATAGAGATTTATTACAGGAAACTATAATAGCGAACAACAATATTGTCACAGAAGAAGAAGGTAATAATTATTATTTGTATTAATTTTATAATTATGATTTATTTGACAATATTATCATAACTTCAAATAATAAAAGATTTGACACTAAATATTTTATTCATGCAAATTCAAATAAAGGAATTGTTGTGTTCCCGATATCTGAGGAAGTTCGCATACATGAAGATGTTTCGGAAGTTACAAGGGTGGTGAATAATAATATTGTCCTACCAGAAGGTAAACCCTAATATATATATCTATACTATATATGTTTATAGATATTAATATTTTTAATTATAATTTTTAAAATTATAATTGCCAATAATTGATATTCACGAACCTTTAAATTAAATATTAATTTTTAAGTCAATCATTTCTCAATTAAATTTTAGATGATGAAATAGTCATGCCCCTCATAGCTGAGGACATTCAGTTGCATGGAGATGTCTCAGAAGTCACTTTGACAACAAATGTTAATATTCTTCCACAACAAGGTAAGAATAAACTATTATGTTATTCATGACTCATAATTTATACTTATCTCATTACTATTCTCATTGTATTATTTCACATAAGTTTATTTTGGGATATTTAATTATTTTTCAATGATTTTTTACGATGAAATAGTCATAAATCCCATAACCGAGAGCATTAAATTGCATACAAATAATAACATTGTTCCACGACAGGGTAAGAATTATTTTGTAATAATTTTGTTTAAAAAATTAATGACAACTCTTACAATTTAAATATACATTGTCTCAAAAGTATGTATATATATTTATGTTAGGTATGCCTTTCATACCTTATCATAAAATTTCATAACTTAAACCCAAAATGTCATAACTTTTTCACTACAAAAATCATAACTTTATTACACTAAAAAATGTCATAACAAAATCTCAAAAATGTCATAACAAAATCTCGAAGTGTCATAACAAAAATCACAAAATGTCATATTATTCCTAATTTTAGGGTGCACATCATAAATTCGCTATTTATAACTTTATTACAAAATGTCATAACACATATTACAAACAATCATAACGTTCATTAGTAAAAAATCATAACTTTTTTACAATGTGCATCATTTAAAAGGGTGCACATTGTAAATTTTTCCTACATATAATACTAATTATTTACGATGTGCATCATACAGATGTTGCAATCGTTGCACGTCACAGAAAACGACGCGTACTGAGTAGATGGAAATTTAGTGACAGAACATTCACATGTCCGCGATGTGACGCCATCATGTGGTTAGATGAGAGAACAAAGGATAGTTCTAAAACCAATCCCAAATTCAGATTATGTTGTCAAGCTGGGGAGGTCCTTTTACCTTTATTGCCACACGCTCCTGACTTCTTAGATGCACAATTGAGGAATGCAAGTTTTATGGAAAAAATTAGAATGTATAATTCAATGTTGTCTTTCACATCAATGGGTGGAAAAGTAGATCATTCAGTTTCAGATGGAAGAGGTCCATATGCATTTCGGATTAGCGGGGAAAATTATCATAGAATAGGGTCACTGTTACCAACTCCTGGTGAGAAACCTAAGTTTGCCCAACTGTATATATATGATACAGAGCATGAATTGCAAAATCGTCTTGATGTGATAGGCCAAAGGTAGGAAATTATGAGATCAAAGGTAGGAAATTATAAAATTTATTATAAATAACTTATTCTTACTTTTTCAAACACAAATTTATAATTCCAAAATTTTATAGGATAATGGTGTTAAAATGATTAAAGATTATATTGCGTCATGCCAAGACCGTGCCTATGCATTTATCATACCTGTACCAACAATGCCACGTCAACTAGATTGTGCACCGTGCGTCACCTTTGTTTTAAATATAGATTGGTCTGAAGAATGTCTATATCTTTCAGAAAGTAAAAAAAAAATGTAAGTATAACTTTTTTACTTTATAACATTTTATAAATACATAATATATGTATTGTTCATTAATTATGATACTAACTATCATGTTGACAATGCAGGAATGCTGATGGAAGGCCCACAACAAGTTAGATTTTAGTTATTTTTTGTTTTACTTATGCAGTGAATTTCGAACAAATGTAATAAATTCTTATTTTTATTACTTTAATTATGCAATGTCAATATTTTCTTTTAAAATTACATATATTTTATGCTAACAATTTAAAAATATGTTTAACATAATTATGAATGTTTTTTTTTTTATTTAAATTTAATCCCGTGCATAGCACGGGTGATATGCTAGTAATATAAAAAAGGAAAAAAAAGCAGATATTTAAAAAAAAAATTAAAAATTACAAATTCACATATATAGATAATTGTAAACATAATTCGTGCATAGCACGAGTGATATGCTAGTATATATTAAGCAAAAGGGGGTTTTTAACTCCAAGCCTTGTGGGAGCTCCAATCTCTCAATCTAAATTTCCTGATTTTTTGATTAAAAAAAAAAAACCTTAGCATTTATTAACTTCTCCCAACCCCCAAGTCTTACCCTCATAATAACACTTTAATGCATTAAGAACAAACATAAAAAAAAATTCTTTGAAATCCAACACATATGAATTTCTTGAAAAGTCCCAACACATATAATTATTATCCATCATAATAATACTTTAATGTATTAAGCACAAGCATAAAAAAAAATTCTTGAAAAGTCCAACACATATAATTATTATCAAAATATTAAACTTTAATAAATTATAATAAAAAAAGAAGACATTTAATTCCTTGAAAAGTCCAACACATATGATTATTATCAAAATATTAAAGTTTAATATAATATAAAAAAGGAAAAAAAGAAGACATTTAAAATATTAAAAAAAAGACATTTAAAAATCACAATTCACATATATAGATAACTAGCCTATCACCCGTACTATGCACGGGATAATTATAGATATTTTATATTTGTTTTAGATTTTTTTAAAGATTTTTTATAAAAATAATTTAACAATCTTATCACTAATATGAGAGAAGTTGAAAAGGGTACTGCAGTAACTATACATGGATTGTATCTATAATTATTTGTATGATGGGATTTTAAATGTTGATTAGGGGATTTTGACCAAATCAATAAATGCAGGCAGGTGGAAAAACATGTGGATTGAAAAAATTTAATAAATACTGATCAGGGAATTTTGACCAAATTAATAAATGTTGAGATTTTTTTTTAAATAAAAATAAAAAATTTAGAAAATTCAGATTGGGATATTGAAACTCTCACAGGCCTTGGGGTTATAAATCTCATTTTGCTTAATAAATAGTATAGATAATATATAATATAATATATATATATATATATATAGATTATAAGATGAAAGAAATAAAGTGCTATCTTATTATAATGGAGGAGATCTTATAAAAAAAACGTGTAGACATGAATGCCCTCCTATTTTATTGTGTTTACAATTATCTATATATGTGAATTGTGATTTTAAATTTTTTTTTTTAAATGTCTTCTTTTTTTCTTTTATTATATTATATTAAAGTTTAATATTTTGATAATAATCATATGTGTTGGACTTTTCAAAAAAAATTTTTTATGTTTATTCTTAATGCATTAAAGTGTTATTATGAGGGATAATAATCATATGTGTTGGGACTTTTCAATGAATTAATGTGTTGGATTTCAAAGAATTTTTTTTATGCTTATTCTTAATGCATTAAAGTGTTATTATGAGGGTAAGACTTGGAGTTTAGAGATGTTAATAAATGCTAAGATTTTTTTTTTAGAAAAAAAAAATCAAAAAATCAGGAAATTGAGATTGGGAGATTGGAGCTCCCACAAGGCTTGGGGTTAAAAACTCCCTTTTGCTTAATATAGAAGTATAGATTGTAAATATATTAAGAAAAATGGGGGTTTTAAACCCCAAGCCCTGTGAGAGCTCCAATCTCTCAATCTTAATTTTCTAAATTTTTGATTTTAAAAAAAAAAAAACCTCAGCATTTATTGATTTGGTCAAAATCCACTGATCAGCATTTATTAACTTTTTCCAATCTACATGCCTGCATTTATTGATTTGGTCAAAATCCCTGATTAGCATTTAAAATCCCCTCATACAAATAATTATAGATACAGCCTGTACATAGTTACTGCAATAGCCTTTTTAATTTCTCCTGTACACTATGGTTAGTAATAAGATTGTTAAATTATTTTTATAAAAAATCTTAAAAGACATAATTTATATATTAAAAAAAAATTAAAACAAATATAAATATTTATAATTATCCCGTGCATAGCACGGGTGATAGGCTAGTATTATATAAGGAAAATGGGGTTTCTAACCCACATGCCTTGTGGGAGCTCCAATATTCCAATCTTAATTTTCTAATTTTTGTATTTAAAAAAAAAATCTCAGCATTTATTGACTTCTCCCAATCCACAAGCCTTTTTGACTTCTTCCATACCTACTGCTACACACTTTTCATTTCTCCCATACATTATGGTTAGTGATGGGATTGTTAAATTGTTTTTATAAAAAATCTAAAAAAAATAATTTGTATATTAAAAAAAATATAAAACAAACATAAATTATTATTAAATCTATCTATCTATCTATCTATCTATCTATGTAAGGAAAATGGTTTTTTTAACCCACAAACTTTGTGGGAACTCCATTATTCCAATCATAATTTTCTTAATTTTCTGATTAAAAAAAAATCCCATATTACCCTAAACTCTATTATCCATTATTTCCCATTAAATTTCTATATTACCCTAAACCCTATTACCCATTACTACCTACTAACCTAAACCCTACCACAGCAAATAGCAACCTAAAAAAAAAAATTGGGCCCATTATGACCTACTAACCTAAACCCTACCGCCATTATTCCAATCTTGATTTCTTAATTTTCTGATTAAAAAAAATATTTCGTATTACCCTAAACCCTATAACGTTGACACTTGTTTATTGAAATGTCACTAGAGCCATTTATGTTTTTCGTTTTGTGACATTTTTAAAAAACGTGCCACTAAATATTATTTTTATGGCATTTTCTAAAAAGATGCCACTAGTATAGTGTCACTAAAGTATGTAGTTGTTGTAGTGAACCCACTAAATTTCCGAATTACCTTAAACCATATTATCCATTATTACCCATTACTACCTATTAACCTAAACCCTACCACAACAAACAGCGACCTAAAGAAAAAATTTGGGCCCATTATTACCCATTACCACCTACTAACCTAAACCCTACCACAGCACATAGCAACCTAAAGAAAAAATTTGGGCGAGAGACAAAGTTCACATAAAGTAAGACAGAATCTTGGAGCCTTCCTATCATAGCGGCAGCAGCTTTGGCACATAATTTTAGAAGAAAAACATTCCAAAGTCTGTGAGTAAATCATTTATTTTTTAATATAGTGATTATATTTTAAAATTGATCAAGAATAATTGTATTCACTAGGTTCACATAAAATATTAATTATTAATGATGATTAGATTGCATTTTGTGATTGTGATCAAAACTTTGTTTATTTTTTAATATTTTATTTTTAATCTATGTTTTTTGGAAAAAAAAAATAGATTGTATTCATTAGGTTCACATAAAGTACGCACTATTGATGATAATGATTAGATTATTTTTTGTAATTGGATTTTTTAACTCACTGTATTTTTAAAAAAAAAATGGTTGTGCTTAATTTATGATTGGGTTTTTAACTCACTATGTTTTTTGATATAAAAAAAAATAATTGTATTTTTTAATTATCAAGTGACTTCATTGCTTCCTTTTTTTTATGAGGAAAAATGTGATTGTGTTTTTTTACACTCCATTTTGATCATACGGCAATTTTATTTTTTCAAATGATTATGTTTTTTTACACTCTATTTAATATTTGTTTTTTGAAAAAAAAAAAAAAGATTATATTCATGTTTTTTTGAATACAATCACACGGTGATTGTATTTTTAGTCTATGTTTTTTGAAAAAAAGAATGAAATATTGTATTTATTAGATTCACATAAAGTAGTCACTGTATATATATATTTTTTTAAATGTCGTGCTTTTTAACTATCAATTAACTTAATTTGTATTTTTTTATAAAAAAAATAATTTTTTTTTTAATTACCAATTGACTTCATTGTTTTTCAATACGGTGATTGTATTTTTACACTCTATTTGATTGATGATGATTGGATAGTATTTTGTTATTGTGATTGGACTTAATTTATTTTTTAATACGGTGATTGTATTTTTAATCTATATTTTTTGAAAAAAAAAAATTAGACTGTATTCATTGGGCTCACATAAACTATGCACGGTGATTTTATTTTTTAAATGATTATGTTTTTTTACGCTTCATTTAATATGTGTTTTTTGAAAAAAAAGAGAGATCGTATTCATGTTTTTTTGAATACAATCACACGGTGATTGTATTTTTAGTCTATGCTTTTTGAAAAAAAAAAATTAGATTGCATTTTTAAAGTAGTCACTGTATTTTTATAAAAAAAAAAAGTTTTGCTTTTTAACTATCAATTAACTTAATTTGTATTTTTTTTAAAAATAATTTTATTTTTTAATTACCAATTGACTTTATTGTTTTTCAATATGGTGATTGTATTTTTATATTCTGTTTGATTGATGATGATTGGATAGTATTTTGTAATTGTGATTGGACTTAATTTATTTTTCAATACGGTGATTGTATTTTTAATCTATGTTTTTTGAAGAAAAAAAAAATTAGATTGTATTCATTATGCTCACATAAACTACGCACTATTGATGATGATAATTAGATTATATTTTATAATTAGATTTTTTATCTCACTGTATTTTTTTTAAAAAAAATGGTTGTGTTTTTTAACTATTAATTAGCTTAATTTTTTATTGGGTTTTTTACTCACTATGTTTTTTGAAAGAAAAATAAAATTATATTTTTTAATTATCAAGTGACTTCATTGTTGTTTTTTTTTTAATTAGCTTAATTTGTGATTGTGTTTTTTTACACTTCATTTTGATCACACGATGATTTTATTTTTTTTAATGATTGTATTTTTCTACACTATTTAATCTATGTGTTTTTTAATGCAATCACACTGTAATTGTATTTTTAATTTATATTTTTTGAGAAAAAAAAATTAGATTGTATTTGTTAGGCTCACATAATTTTTTTTTTTTATATATTCAATCTCGTGTATTGCACATATGATATGCTAATCTATACTATATATTAAGCAAAAGAGGTTTTTAACCCCAAGGCCTGTGGGAGCGTTAATATCCCAATCTGAATTTTCTAAATTTTTTATTTTTTATTTAAAAAAAAACTCAGCATTTATTGATTTGGTCAAAATCTCTTGATCAGCATTTATTAACTTTTTTCAATCCACATGTCTTTTCACATGCCTGCATTTATTAATTTGGTCAAAATTCTCTGATCAGCATTTAAAATCCCCTCATACAAATAATTATAGATACAATTCGTGTATAGTTACTGCAGTACCTTTTTCAATTTATCTTATACACTATGGTTAGTGATAAGATTGTTAAATTATTTTTATAAAAAATCTTAAAAAATATTATTTATATATTAAAAAAATTTTAAAATAAATATAAATATCTATAATTATCCCGTGCATTGCACAGCTAATTGGCCAGTATACACGTAAGCAAATGTAGTGAGTTTTCAAAAGCTTCCAAAGCCTTGCCTTCTCATTCAAAATTACATTTCTCTTTCTTACATGGCAAGCCTTCTAACCTTATTTGTCCTTTTCCTAATTTCTAATTATTTATTTTTTAAAAAAAGATGACCCAAAAAAAAATGAGATAAAAAATATTAAGTTAACATAAAAAGGATATAGAGTAAGTTTTTCACATTACAATTTGAGTCATATATATATATATATATATATTTGAATAAAATTATGAGTACATTTTTTGAACATTGAAAATTACCAAGTATGTAATTAAGGCCTCTTGTGCCTAAGGTTTTTAAAGTAATTTATTTAGCCTTTTTCTTCAGTTAAAAAAACCATTTTGCCATTTTTCAAATACCAACAAGTCAATATATATATATATATATATATATATATTTCATAAAACAAGCTAAAAAGTGAAAATTTTAAAAATTGCTACAGTTTAGTCCCCACCCCAAAAAGAAAATCTTATTCCTTACTCCCCGACTTAATACATCATGTTGAATTTTTTTTCAAAATCTATGTTTTTTTTTCTAAAACAAATTTGGGTTACATAAAATTAAAATTACAAATAAAAATTTCTTTCAATTTCTTTCTTTTTTTTAAAAAAAAAATCATTAAAAATGAAAAATAGTAAAGAAAAAACAAGTCTTCCTAAATGAAAGTTTAAAAAAAAAAAAAGTTGAAAACTAAAAAAATTACTAAACAATCTGACTTATTTAACCATTACAAAACTAAAAAAAATGTAATATGCTATAACTTTTTTTTTTTAAAAAAAGAAGAAAGTAAAATGAGATTATCCAATCCTTTTAATATATAGTATTGTAAATGATTTTTTATTTTTTATTTTTATTTTAACAAAGACTGTTTTTTGAGTTTTAAGGTCTCAAACTACAAAACTTCAAAAAAAAAATCTATTGTTTAGGCCATTCAATCCTAAATATTTGTAACTTAAAATTTTTATAATATAAATCCTTACCAATAAAATTTAAAAAGAAATGTCTTATACTATTATTATTTTGTTCTTCATAAAGTTCTTAAGTTCTATTAATTTTAAAATTTCATTTAATTGCACTCTTTTAATTAATATTTTTAATTTTTAAATAGAATGAACACATTTTATAAAATTATTTGTGTTTTTTATTTTATTTTAGTAAATTGCACATATTATTTAATACATTTTAAAGGAAAAATACTGAATGTATGGTCTAGGAGAGAGAAAACTAATAAACTAAATTGTTTATTATTATGTTTTCAAAAACAATTTAACACACATATTGATTAACGATTAAAATTTGTTTGGGTGGAGAGAGGAAGTAATTAATATACAACTCATAAATTTATATTTAATTTTTTAGTTATGAGCAGTAAAATAAAAAAAAGGATTAAATGTAAATAATATGTATCTTATTGAAAAAAATAATATATTATTTTATTCCGTACATAGCGCGGGTCATATACTAGTGAGATCAATATTCAAATGTGTCATAATATTATTAGTCTAAATATAATTTATTTTAAATACATGTTGTGACGACCTTGCAAGTATAATATTTTACATTTAATTAATTTTTATTCTGATTTAATTGTGAAATTTTCAATAAAGTGAAATTGACGAATTAAATTATTTTAATTTCGAATATCGGATTATATGAGAATTTAATTAAATATTTAATTCAATTTAGTAAATTTGAAATTCTATTAATTGGGTTTAAATTGGAGTGAATTAAATTATAAAAAGAAAACAAAATAAATAAATAAAACAAGAACGGAGCTAGTGGCATGTGGTGTGGTGAGTCACCTGGTTAGATAAGTATGAAATTATGGTGATGAATTTGAAGTAGCCATGTGTTGAGCTGTGGCTCGGGGCTCACGATATTCCTCCCTATATAGGAAGGAGATGTCAAGTTAAAAAAAAAAAAAAAAAAAAAAAAAGGGGAATAAAATAGGTGTGAGGGAAAAAATAAGATTAAGAAGTAAAGAAGGTTCCTGAAGGATGGAAAGAAACAGTGAAGAAAAAAAAAAAAGGGCAATAAAATAGGTGTGAGGGAAAAAAATAAGATTAAGAAGTAAAGAAGGTTCCTGAAGGATGGAAAGAAACAGTGAAGAATTAATTCTAATGTGAGATATATTATATTTTGAGTCATTATAATATATTTTATGTATATTTTGAGTTATCATAATTTATTTTACGTAAATTATGTTCTATAAATTATATTGATATTTCAATTACGTTGATTTTTTTTTAAACTCTATTTGCTTAAAATGAAACCTATAGATATGATTGTTTAAATTTTAGAAATTATTTGACAATAATTTTATAAACAATTATGTTTTGTAAGTACCACAACGGGAGTCCCGTGTCTTGGGGGACTTAAATAACCATTGGCCTTTGTTTGGTTACTTTGTGGCCCTCTGTTTGTCATGGATCCATTGACATCTGTTCTATTCTGCTCTGTATCGTGGTTATGATTATTTGCTTATATAATTTCTGCATTCTGCTTTTGTTATTTAAAATTAATTATGTATTTCAGTTACCAAACTAATCTTTGTTTAGCCAAATAATTATCCATGGTAATTTTTGTACCTTCATGTTCACTGTATAATATTTCTCACTCTGCCCTATGCTTATAGTTGTTAACTACTTTCAGGTGACGTGTCAAGACAAGTGTATGGGGTAGGCACAAAGCACTTTGTAGTCATAGTACAGCTCCGGTATTGCAATCGAATAGAAGCTCCAATGTATACATTTTTATTCAACTATGCTGCAGACCCCCAGTGGGGGTCGCACCCCCAGTGAGGTGGCGAGCCCCCACTGGCTGAAACTCAAAAAAAAAATAAAAAAAATAAAACAGTTTTTTTTTTGTCAATCACGGCACGCCACCTCACTGGGTCGACCCCCAGTGGGGGTCCGAAGCATTTTTCCATTTTTATTATACTTAAATAAAGATTTGAGTACCCTTTTGTTTTACTCCGCTGTACTATTAATTTGTTATGACTTCCGTATTATCTTGTCGTGACGTCGAACCTTTGGGTACCAGGTTTGTGTTATGACACATGTGTTCAAATTATTAATTGCTATTAAATTTTTTTTTTCTTTTTTTGTTTTAAATTTTATAAAAAAATTTATGTCCTTCTAGAATCAAAGGACTTGAACAACAATATTTTTTAATATATATTTTTTTTTTAAACAAAAGAATAAAACATAACTTTTTTAGCACTTACCACATATGGTAGATTTTGTTAGATATATATATATATATATATAATATTTTTTTTTATTAAATTATCAATTAAAGAAATTAAAATAAAGAATAAAGATATCATTAGCTAAAATTGTTAAAAAGTTACTTTTGCTAAAACAAATTTGTAATGCCCTCAAATTTAAAGCATATGACAAACATGCATATGATCCATAAACATAATAGAAAAGTTACATTTCATTTCTCAGAGTTTCCTTTTCAAAAGATATCACATGCATTACATTTTCATTTATGTTTATCCTAAAACTATAGCATATAATTCTAACTCCAAATAACAAAATAAATGTCCGAAGAGCTTACATCTTTTCCAAGCTATCACTTGGTTACAGCAAAAGAAGAGTTCTAACTCTTTTACATATAAAGCAATCGGCTTGAATTTACATTTAATCAACTAAACAAAATAACAAAACATGGAACCTTCAACTCCTAAACCTTCCAAGCTAAGATTTTGGAGGTGACATATCATCTGTACCTGAAAAATGATGTCCCAAGTAGGGTGAGTGTGACAACCCTCACCACTGATTAGTGCTAATCTATGATTAAGCATGCTAACTGACTGGTTGACTGAAATTCTGCACTGATTGATTGAGTATATTAGTTTAAATGCATGTCTATCTGTTCGACTGCTAAATTATCTGTTCATGTTTTATGTTTAAACTACTAATTGAAGGCCTTGTCGGCGGCCGAACCAGAAATTGATTAGTGTTTTATACTAATTAGAATTTATGTGCTTTTATGGCATGTTTAATTGAAGTGTGATTTGGTATGATTAAATCGAGTTAAATAATGTTAAATTGCAATAGTTGGCTTTATTCACCAAATTGCCACTTAGTGGGTTATGCTAGACCATTCTCCCTCTCACCTTTTACATTGTTTGAGCACCTTTTCCTCAGCCATTTTGAGAGCTAACCGAGTGAGAGAAAGAGTGAAGGAGGAGAAAACTTAGTTCCATTTGTGAATTGGCTTAGAGAACTTGAAGAATTGAAGAGTAGATTGCAAATTGAGCTTGTGTATCTTGAAATTGAAGACCTAAGGTAGGATATTCATCCTTTGGTTTATGAATTTAAGTTGTGACTTGCATGGTTCATGTTAATTTTGAAGTCTAGAGCCAAGATATGGCTTGAATTGTTGAATTGAAGCTTATATCATGCATGCATGTGTACATCTTGAAATTTAAAGTTGTTTTCATGGGAATTCTTGCATGCATGTCCATATTATTGTTGTAGTCCATGAATTCATCTTGATTTTGAAGGAATTGGCTCTTTGGAGCAAGTATTTGAAGCCTTGAAGTTGTTTAAATACATGTATGTTACATTTAATTTATGTTCTTGAAGTTTTGTTTGGAAATGAGTTTAATTGAACTACCTTTGGGCTTTGATTTTACAAATTGATCTTTGAAACATGTAATATTATGGGCTTTGAAGTGTTTTCCAGAAAATTGGCCCAAAAGGATCGGATTTGGTGCATTCAAAGTTGAGTTTTGAGCTTGAGGTTCAAATCTGGAAATTCCAGATTTTGGACTCACGCTCGAGCGGGGGAACTCCATGCTCGAGCGTATGCACTGAGTTCATGCAGTCTGCTCGAGCGGAGAAGTGAACGCTCGAGCGTGAAATGCGTGTATCCAGTACTTTGCATGTGTTTACAGTCCGCTCGAGCGGGGGAATGCACGCTCGAGCGAGGACTTGTGTCTCACGCTCGAGTGGGTATCAAGCTCCCATCGAGTGTGAATTTCGTGCATCCAGTACTTTTACTGTAGTTTACAGTCCGCTCGAGCAGAGTAATACACGCTCGAGCGGAGCCCGTTTGTCTGCATATCCGCTCGAGCATATAAACCCATGCTCGAGCGGGACCCCTGTTTCAGCAAAATTTTGAAAAGTATTTAAAAGTGCATCTTTGCATCCTCATTTCATCATGAACATTCCTAAGCCTAGTTTTAGGCATCTTAATGAGGATATTGATGCACCGAGGCAAATTAGGGATTAAGTTATTATTTCCCAACTGTGTAGCTTAGTGTGTGTTCATCCTATAACTGTGTAGGGTTGGCATCCGAGGACGCTCACTAGCCTATCTGTAGCCCAGAACTCTGTGAGTAACAATGTTATAAAGATACGTTCAATTGAATTTACTTTCTGAACGAATGACTGAACTGCTTTATGAAATACCACTGTTTACTGAATGAATGGTTGTCCTAATTGTGAACTGTATTCGTGGCATCCATAGCAACTTACTGTTACTGTACTGTACTGCTACTGTCACAGAGATCTCTGTCGATTCCCATGTTAGAACCACTACTGTTTACTGATATGATGGCCATCAACTGACTGTTCGGTCTGTTAAGACCTACTGTACTGTTTTGCTATTGGATGTACCACATATGACTATTATAGTTTCTGAATGACTGTTAAGGCATGAAATATGAGCCACAAACTGAATGATTGATATACTGAAAGGACATTCATTCTTAACCTCTTTATGCATATGTTATTCATTGGGCTTTAGCTCACTGCTCATATATATATGTAGGTGTACAGGCACCGGACCGTTGCTAGGAGCGTCGGGCTAAGCTCCCGTTTTGTCAAAGCCAACCACCGTACCTCACTACGAGGTTCCAAGTCCTTCAAGCTAGGGCTGTTTAGGGGTGTTTTAGATTCCTCCCCCCTTTTTGTATCTGTTTTTGTAATACTGTATAGACTGTTCTTGTACTGTACTGTTATGATGGGGACTTGGTCCCTAACCTGAACGCCTGTAAATGATGCATGCATATACTGTTTTGTTCTGAATGTGAATGTGTTATGAAAAGTCTTTTTGCATACAGACTGTCACAGCTCATTGGACATCTTTTAATTACTGTTTTGGCTTCCGCCAGCCCCTGTACTCTGTATTACTGCTAAGCAGGCCTTCGGTAATCTCGGATTACTGGCCGGTTACGATGCTAAACCCATAGGGGCGGGTTTGGGTCGTGACAGTGAGCCAATGCCCAGTAGAGATATGCTAAACAGTATATGAGAATTAACTAAAACATTAACACCCGATAAATGGTTAACACTTATAAACCAACTTATACCATTTCCATAACCAATCAACACTTACATTATATTCGATTCAATCAATTCATTGATATAGCTCAATATTATCCAAATAGTTTAAAAATGAGACTATAACTCATATATCAACACTTCATTAACAAGCATCATTCAACACTTCATTTCTTGCCATTTTACAGAATTACGTCCGAGGGAACCGGCACCCAAATATATATATATGATTTTGGGACTTTCACCCTGGATACTCCGGTCAACTTAATTCTCAATGGAGTCCATCTCTTATCTCCTCCCAAACAATAAAGTACATCCCCTATCTCCTCCCAAACAATATACATATGCAATGTATTTAACCATGTCGTCATATACAATGACCAATTCAATTACATATTCAATGTTTATATCCAACTGTCATATTCAATGACAAATTCCAATTGATTAGTTTCAATTTACCTAATCATCATGCAGTTTCTACAACAATCATGACTATCCTCCACCGATAGCCCAAAACAGTTATATCTAAACATGTAAATAAATTTCTCAGCAGGTAATTTATTACATTTTCCATAGGTGAGTGATTCATCGATCCAACTACACCATTCAATCACAATTCCCTCTAATTTCATGATTCTCAACCCAATTTCACATTTCCACATTTATTTTACTATTTATACAAAATAGTCATTAAATTCAAATTAGGGCATTTTTTCCCTTTCCTCAAATTTCAACCCTAAGGCTCAATTTCATCAATTATACACAAGTAATCCCATTTCAAGACCTTACATACACAATGGAGCCCAAATAATAGAAAATCCCTCTTTCAAACATTTTACATTTCAAACCCTAACTTCCCAAAATTTTCAAATCTCACCGTTTATACAAAATGACTAATATTTATGTTAAAGCTCATAGAAATGAGTAGATTATCTCTACCTCAAAGTTAGGAGCTCAAAGGAGAAGAAGGAGAAACTCAAGATGCTCCAAATCTACACTTTTTCGGATCAAAATGAAGCCCACACAATGCTCTACCCTTTTTACAAAGAGAATAGGGTAGTGAACCTCTAGAATATGGTGTATTTGTAGAGAGAGAGGGAGAATAGAGAGAGAGACAGCTGGATTTAGGGTTTTGAGTGAAAAGGAGATGAAAAAGTGATGTAAAATCACGCTACTGCGGTTTGATATATACGGGGCTCGCTCGAGCGAAGGATTAGTCGCTCGAGCGACCAGATACAAAAGAACCTCGCTTGAGCGCAAGAAGCATCGCTCGAGCGAACAATGCGAAGCTTTAGAATTGCCACTCACGCAGACACACGCTCGAGCGCAAGAGTTCTCGCTCGAGCGAAGGAACCAACAACACAGGGCTCGCTCGAGCGTAAGAAATCTCATTCGAGCGAAGAATGCCACCCTTCAGGTCTAAAAGAGACGTAGATGCACGCTCGAGCGCAAGAGTGCTTGCTAGAGCGAAGAGACACAAGATACAAGGCTCGCTCGAGCGCAATAAAGCTCGCTCGAGCAGAAGCTACGTCTGAAAAGAAATCTAAAGACTCACAATACTTGCTCAAGTGCACAAACCCTTGCTCGAGCGCAAAAAGCCTCGCTCGAGCGAAGAGGCAAAAACCTGGGCAGCAACCATTTGTTCAAACTCACAACCAACCTATTCCAAACTTACTCAACACATCCCAAAACTCAAATACAAGGAATTAAAGGATGGAAACAAGATATAGACAACGACAAACAATCTCGGAACCCGAGTTCGGAATACAATAGATGACGAGGAAAAACCGGGATCACTATAAAATTAGAAAGAAATGTTAATTTTTTTTAATTAAAAGTGATAGTTCGTTAAATTTGTTTTATTTTAAAAAAAGGAGGGTTATAGGTGATAATTTATTATTCATCTATAATTATTTTCAAATTAAATGAAAATACCATATTAATTCTTACCTTTTTTTATTCAAATGCTTTTATTTTGTAAGAAATTTGTTTTTATTCTATTTAATATTTTATTGTAATTTTTAAATTAAAAAAAATCTAAAAATCATATTTAAATTATTTATGTCATTATAAAAAGTAAATTTTTTTAATATCAATTTAGTGTAGTTTGTGAAGTGCTAAATAAGTATACATTTTTACTTTTTACAAAAATATATACAGAAAAGTAGAGATGTAATGTTATAAAAAAAAAAGAAGATAATTAAGTATATATTTTTTTACTTTTTACGAAAAAATGTGTAGAAAAATAGAGATATGATGTGATCCAAAAAAATAAAAAGATAAAAAAATGAGCTAATATGGCACTTCGCAAACAACCCTTTATTCAATGATCCCTTTCTAAAAGATGTATTTTTTAAATATTTTCAAGAAAAATTCTATTGAAAATCCTAAGTGTATTGCTTTTTCTTTTGTTCATTAATATTAAATTTTTAATTAATTTTATTTATTATTTAAAAAATAAATTAGCAAATAATTTATATATTTATATATATAATTTTGTTATTGTTGCTTAGGTTATTGTGTTTCTGCCTAAGTCCACTCAAATTTAATTTGAATTTTTGAATTTCTGCATAGGTCCTTACTTAATTAAAAACTATGTTGTTCAATCTTTAAAAAAATTTAAGTTCGACTCAAGTTACTTGGGTTAAGCTCACCTAAGTTTGTTATTTTAACAATGGGGTTGAAAGTTGCATGATTAAATTTGTGATAAATTAAAAAATAATAAATAAATTGTGATAAAATTGTGGGATTTAAATTGTAAATTTCAATCTTCTTTGCTTTCATAATTTACATATAAAAATTTAACTATTTATATTATTTTATATAAATATATATATATATTTTTTTACGTGCCGTGCATAGTACGAGTTAGTATTAGTTTTTATGCATAGCACAAATGGAAAATTTGAACCTCCTAATAGAAGAAAATTTATTTCTTATTTTTTATTTCATTTTAAAATATTTTTATTTGTTTTTTAAAATAAATTTTCACTCCCCTTTTTCCCCAAAACATTCAGGCAACCACTCAGCGTAGTCACTTGCCGCCATCTAGGGATACAATTTGGGCGGGTTTGATCAAAGTAATCCAAATCTAATTCAATTTTTTTCTTTTAGAATTTGAATAACAAAATTTTGGATTCAAATTATATGCATCTCTATAGAGCATCCATTTAAGAGACTTTTTTTATGTTACATGTAAGACAACGATGGTAGATGGTTCGAACCTAGAATTGCAGAAATGTCTTATTTTGTCTACATGTTTGATAATTTTTTCTAATTTTGTATACAAAATTTATTTAGAAAAATTGTAAATTAATTCGACTGCGAAAAAAATATGTGTACTATAGATGCATTTTTTTGTGCTGTAACTCTAATATACATGAAAAACTTAGAGCAAACGCATAAAAAATTCCCACCATTACAAAAATATTGTTGTTATTTTTTTATAATAATACAAGAAAAATATATAAAATAAATGGAATAAAAATGACAAAACAATTTTTTTTTTTTTTATTTTTTTTTATCAAAGGATGAAATACAGAATAAACGACATAACTAAATACAAAAATAAATTAGATTACATTACTAAAAGAACAAATTATTAACATGGATAACTAATTATTAGAACTCGTCGAGGTAAACTAAATTTTGAAAAATTAAGAACAAATAATAAGAAAAGAAGCAAACCGAAACATGTGTGATACCACAGTTTCCTTAAAACAGATTCACCACCTCCCGATGGATGCTGGAGGTACACCGACATCAGTCTCCCAAGAGACGACAGTTGAAACCAGTTAATGCAGAAGCACCTTCTGAATAATTTCGGCGAACTTGACAATGGATGTACTCTTTCTAACAAGAACCAAAAAAGGGACTAACAAAAGAAGATAGGAAAATTTTTCTTTGGTAAAGAAAAATATCTCCAACTTTTTACCTCAAAACACCATCTCCGTTTTTCATAAAAAATCTCTCCAAAATTATCCTACTCAGAGGGGAAAGGCTTCTATTTATATAAGTAGGGGAATTCCTAGCCATGAAGGCTATACATCAATAGGGCCATCAAATGCTATTAACCAAGGCCATCAACTCTAGCCATTAGGATTAGAATTACAAAGGTTGAAAATCTATAACCACTAATATGGTCATCAACTCCATCATCAAAAGATAAGAGTTACAAAGTTTTAAACCTCCCATCTGCTTAAAATATACAAATAAATATGTATATAAAGATGATTGAATAAACCAACTAGATGGGTCATAAAATGGATACTAATGTTGGGTTATAACTAGATCCATGCCAAATTCTCAAACACATGCACAAGTTAAGCCCAACACAAGTCCAAGCTCAAGATTAAGTCCAAGACCAAACCCAATATATGCACAAGCACAAGCACAAGCACAAGCCTAGGCTCAGTTCAAACTAAGACTTAGTCCAAATTTAAGCCTAACTTTATTGATGCCCACTTTATGAGACAATTTTCATTTATAACTCAATGGTTTCGGCTCATTATTTTTGTATTGTAATCTTCTCACTTAAGAGAATACAAAACCACTCAAACCCACCTCAACTGATAATTAGGTCCTACTTTAATTTCGAATTAAAATTGCTAAAAATCCATTATTTTCTAACAAATACAAATGGACTTTTCTTAAGTGTGCCTTGCATATGGTATGCAAGGCACTTACACCCTTCTATTTTGCATTTACACATTTGTATGTATTGGGTTATATCAAAATATTTGAAAACTTACACATTGGTGACCTGCCAAGCAGGTCACTTTCCAGGTAAATTAATAAAATAACATATTATATGACTAAAGGTGTAAATGGTCAAAAAAAATGTATAAGTTTTCACAAAAGGCGTATATTTTCACGAAAGGCGTAAGGAATTTCAGAAAAAGGCGTAACTGATTTCTGAAAACTTATGCGTTTTGTGAAAACTTACGCGTTTTATAAAAACTTACACCTTTTCTGAAAACTTACACCTTTTTCTGAAAACTTACGCCTTCTGTGAAATCATTTACACCTTTTATGAACACTTACTCCTTTTGTGAGTTGACTTACCAACGGTGTAAACAAACGAAAACTTACACATTTTGCTTATGCTTACACCTTTTCGTGAATATACTTACACCATTTTTGAAAAGTTACTCCTTTTGTGTAAGAATTTTTGGCATAACATTTATACTTTTTCTTCGAACTTACATCTTTTGTGGAAGCCCAACTTAAAGCTTTTTCGGAAGTCACTTATACCTTTTGTGAAAAAATAAATTCATCAAATTTATACCTTTTGCTTAAGCTTATACCTTTTCGTGGAAGTACTTATATTTTTTTTGAAAAGTTACTCTTTTTGTGTAAGAATTTTTGGCATACATTTATACTTTTTCTTCGAACTTACACCTTTTGTGGAAGACCAACTTAAAGCTTTTTCGGAAGTCACTTATACCTTTTGTGAAAAAATAAATTCATCAAATTTACACCTTTTGCTTAAGCTTATACCTTTTCGTGGAAGTGCTTATATTTTTTTTGAAAAGTTACTCCTTTTGTGTAAGAATTTTTGGCATAACATTTATACTTTTTCTTCGAACTTACACCTTTTGTGGAAGCCCAAGTTAAAGCTTTTTCGGAAGTCACTTATACCTTTTGTGAAAAAATAAATTCATCAAATTTACACCTTTTGCTTAAGCTTATACCTTTTCGTGGAAGTGCTTATATTTTTTTTGAAAAGTTACTCCTTTTGTGTAAGAATTTTTGGTATAACATTTATACTTTTTCTTCGAACTTACACCTTTTGTGGAAGCCCAACTTAAAACTTTTTCGGAAGTCACTTATACCTCTTGTGAAAAAATAAATTCATCAAATTTACACCTTTTGCTTCAGCTTATACCTTTTCGTGGAAGTGCTTATATTTTTTTTGAAAAGTTATTCCTTTTGTGTAAGAATTTTTGGCATAACATTTATACTTTTTCTTCGAACTTACACCTTTTGTGGAAGCCCAACTTAAAACTTTTTCGGAAGTCACTTATACCTTTTGTGAAAAAATAAATTCATCAAATTTACACCTTTTGCTTAAGCTTATACCTTTTCGTGGAAGTGCTTATAGTTTTTTTGAAAAGTTACTCCTTTTGTGTAAGAATTTTTGGCATGACATTTATACTTTTTCTTCGAACTTACACCTTTTGTGGAAGCCAACTTAAAACTTTTTCGGAAGTCACTTATACCTTTTGTGAAAAAATAAATTCATCAAATTTACACTTTTTGCTTAAGCTTATACCTTTTCGTGGAAGTGCTTATATTTTTTTTGAAAAGTTACTCATTTTGTGTAAGAATTTTTGGCATAACATTTATACCTTTTCTTCGAACTTATACCTTTTGTGAAAGAGTATATAAGCACAAAAGTATAAATGTTATGCCAAAAATTCTTACACAAAAGGAGTAACTTTTCAAAAATGGTATAAGTATTTTCACGAAAAGGTGTAAGCTTAGGCAAAAGGTGTAAATTTGATGAATTTTTTTTTCACAAAAGGTATAAGTGACTTCCGAAATAGCTTTAAGTTGGGCTTTCACAAAAAGTGTAAGTTCGAAGAAAAAGTATAAATCTTATGCCAAAAATTCTTACACAAAAGGAGTAACTTTTCAAAATGGTGTAAATATTTTCACGAAAAGTATGAAGGAGTAACATTTCAAAGTGTTCATAACCACAAAAGGAGTAACAAATGGTTCATTTCAAAATGTTCGTAAACACAGAAGGAGTAACATATGTTCATTTCAAAGTAGTAAACACTAAAGGAGTAACATTTCGAAGTGTTCATAAACAAATTGAGACAACCATTGAACAAATCAAAGGGTTCGTGACCCCTGCTGACCACCCAAGCGTCGGTGGGCTCCGGTGCTCACAGCCTTCTGAGATCGGCACCTCCACGGGCACCGCCGTCGCAAATCAAAGGTTTTTTGAAAGATTGGCTATCGATCTTGGTCTCTCTATGTGGATGTCGGCCTATTCTCCGTCGATGTCGGTCTCTCTCTGTCGATCCCTGTTTATCTCGGTCTGTCTCCAGCGATCTTGGTCTGTCTGTGTCCATGTGGGTCTCTTCTCTATCGATCTCTGTCGATTTCGGTCCCTCTGTCGATTTTGGTTGGATTTGGACTCGGAGTCGCTACTCCAAGCCCTCCCAGACTCGTCTTCTCTGAAACGGAGTTCTACTGGGAGAAAGGCCAAGCCCTCCGAAACGCCCTTCTCTCTCACATTGCCATTATCTGAACAAGACAAATACAGTGTGATTGGATTTTAGGAAGTTACAGGTTTTCGGGGGAAAAAACGGAACTTAGACGTTTTGCGAAGTTACTTACATCTTTTTGTGGCATAAGATTTATACTTTTTCTTCGAACTTACACCGTTTGTGAAAGCCCAACTTTAAAGCTTTTTCGGAAGTCACTTATACCTTTTGTGAAAAAAAAAATTTCATCAAATTTACACATTTTGCTTAAGGTTACACCTTTTCGTGGAAGTGCTTACACTATTTCTGAAAACTTACTCCTTTTGTGTAAGAATTTTTGTCATAAGATATATACTTTTTCTCCGAACTTACACCTTTTGTGAAAGCCCAACTTAAAGCTTCTTCGGAAGTAACTTATACCTTTTGTGAAAAAAAAAATTCATCAAATTTACACATTTTCCTTAAGCTTACACCTTTTCGTGGAAGTGCTTACACTATTTTTGAAAACTTACTCCTTTTGTGTAAGAATTTTTGGCATAAGATTTATACTTTGTCTTCGAACTTACACCTTTTGTGAAAGCCCAACTTAAAGCTTCGTCGGAAGTCACTTATACCATTTGTGAAAAAAAAAAATTCATCAAATTTACACATTTTACTTAAGCTTACACCTTTTCGTGGAAGTGCTTACACCATTTTTGAAAAGTTACTCCTTTTGTGTAAAAATTTTTGGCATAACATTTATACTTTTTCTTCCAACTTACACCTTTTGTGAAAGCCCAACTTAAAGCATCTTCGGAAGTCACTTATACCTTTTGTGAAAAAAAAATTCATCAAATTTACACATTTTGCTTAGGCTTACACCTTTTTGTGGAAGTGATTACACTATTTTTGAAAAGTTACTCCTTTTGTGTAAGAATTTTTGGCATAACATTTATACTTTTTCTTCGAACTTACACCTTTTGTGAAAACCCAACTTAAAGCTTCTTCGGAAGTCACTTATACCTTTTGTGAAAAAAAAAATTAATAAAATTTACACCTTTTCCTTAAGCTTACACCTTTTCGTGAACATATTTACACAATTTTTCAAAAGGTACTCCTTTTGTGTAAGATTTTTTGTCATAACATTTACTCCTTTTGTTCTTATATACTCTTTCACAAAAGGTGTAAGTTGGAATAAAAAGTATAAATGTTATGCCAAAAATTCTTATACAAAAGGAGTAACTTTTCCAAAATGGTGTAAGTATTTTCACGAAAAGGTGTAAGCTTAAGCAAAAGGTGTAAATTTGATGATTTTTTTTTTTCACAAAAGGTATAAGTGACTTCCGAAGAAGCTTTAAGGTGGGCATTCACAAAAGGTGTAAGTTCGAAGAAAAAGTATAAATGTTATGCCAAAAATTCTTACACAAAAGGAGTAACTTTTCAAAAATGGTGTAAGCAGTTCCACGAAAAGGTGTAAGCTTAAGCAAAATGTGTAAATTTGATGAATTTTTTTTTTCACAAAAGGTATAAGTGACTTCCGACGAAGCTTTAAGTTGGGCTTTCACAAAAGCTGTAAGTTGGAAGACAAAGTATAAATGTTATGCCAAAAATTCTTACACAAAAGGAGTAACTTTTCAAAAATGGTGTAAGCACTTCCACAAAAAGGTGTAAGCTTAAGCAAAATGTGTAAATTTGATGAATTTTTTTTTTCACAAATGGTATAAGTGACTTCCGACGAAGCTTTAAGTTGGGCTTTCACAAACGGTAAAAATTCTTGAACAAAAGGAATAACTTTTCAAAAATGGTGTAAGTATTTTCACGAAAAGTATGAAGGAGTAACTTTTCAAAGTGTTCATAACCACAAATGGAGTAACAAAGCGTTCATTTCAAAATGTTCGTAAACACAGAAGGGGTAACATCAAGTGTTCATTTCAAAGTATTCGTAGAAAACACAAAAGGAGTAACATTTCAAAGTGTTCATAAACAAATTGGGACAACCACTGAACAAATCAAAGGGTTCGTGACCCCCGCTGACCACCCAAGCGTCGGTGGCCTCCGGTGCTCACAGCCTTCTGAGATCGGCACCTCTACTGGCACCGTCGCCGCAAATCAAAGGTTTTTTGAAAGATTGGCTATCGATCTTGGTCTCTCTGTGTCGATGTCGTCCTATTCTCCGTCGATGTTTGTCTCTCTCTGTCGATCCTTGTTTATCCGGTCTGTCTCCAGCGATCTTGGTCTGTCTGTGTCCGTGTGGGTCTCTTCTCTGTCGATCTCTATCGATTTCGATCCCTCTGTCGATCTCGGAGTGGCTGCTCTGTCGATCAGTGTCCATTTAGGTCTCTATGTCTGTTGATCTCAGTCTATCTCTCTCTCTCTCTTTCTCTGTCTGTCCGTTGCTCTATATTAAAAACGGTTCTCTTTTACATTGACATACTTGGTTGGATTTGGACTTGGAGTCGCTATTC
>JAPPVO010000032.1:6561201-6766244 GCA_030407325.1 Camellia japonica | reverse complement strand
GTGGCCGGCCGGCCACTTTTCTGGCTGGCCGGCCATTTGCTTTTTGAAAGATGGCCGGCAGCCTCCCCTAGGGCAACCACCTGGCCGGTGGTGTTCTCCACATCCTCCCCTAGCCCTCTGCAAATTTTGAGGAAGATTGGAATTCCCGGGACCTGAAAAAGTTCAAGAAAAGTGTACTTTCTGGCGCGAAACCGCCCCGCCGGGACGTCAGCTGCAATTTCTGACATGTGTCTCATCATTACTCATCAAAATCAGTGTGTATCCTTTTTGAGCATGTTGCAACCTCTCCGGGAGGTAAACCAGAGGCCGCGATCGAGTCGCCTTCACCGAAATGCGCGTTTCCTTACTCGTTGTTTCGCAACAAACGGGCACCCTGATTTATGCTCATTTTGCATTGTTGTGCACATAACTTGCATTCTCATGAGCATTTTGCATTGTCATGCATGTTTCTTGGTGTACCGTACCTCTGTGCTCGAGCATGCGTTGTCACGCACGTTCCTTTCTTGCATTGTGGCACATTACTCGCCGACACTGCGTGTGTCAAACTTTCGGAATCACAGGAATCACATTGAATATATGTTGTTAGCATATTGTTCTTTTTGAATTTCTCTTTTTTGCAGGCACGATATTGTATGTACGGTTCATTTGAGGCTGGTGCGACCAGACGAATCGCGCAGGTATCGTATCTTCTCCGTGTGAGACGCGACGAGAATTGAATAATTCTCCGCATTCCTAACTGCATGAAATGTAGTTGTTGCTTTGCATCTTGCTTAAAACTGTTGCATCTATTTGCGAATACTTGCTTCATTACAGCTTGCTGCACTTGCATGATCATTAAGTTACATCTGGCTCCGTGCATATCGCTTTGCATTTTGCCCCCTTTGCCTCCGAGCACGCCTGCGGGCACATATCTCTGTTCATCTTGTATGATTGTCTAAGTCTTCGGCCTTGTCAAAAATGGGTCGTCTCTGGGCTTTGACATTCACTCCCGTCACTTGTGACTTCCGAGTTCTGTCAAAGAGGGGCAACTGTAGACACCCCATTTTTGACCGACCTTAAGACTCAGACGTCACCGATTGAGCGCTCGGTGGTGTTGCATATCGTGCTCGTTCAGAAGTCTCAGAGTCGCGGCCGTGAGCCCTGCCTCCGGACTTCCGAACCCTCTTCTGTGCCTTGCCTCGGTTTGCGAACCAGACTCGGTTTTCTTTGTTTCTTCCTGAGGGGAGGGAGAGGTCTCGTAGACCATCTCTCAGTGGCCGTGGGCTACATTTCGTGGCCGTAGGCCATTTTGCCCATTTCGGAGCCCGGTTCCCAGTTTTCGGAGCCGTCAGGCCGTGTGCCTCGGTTCGGGACCGCCTAACCATCTCCAATTCCTCCGGTTTTTGGCATACATCTTATTTACTCCCTTTTGAGGGACACTGAGGTTTGAGAGACCCACCTTCGTGGCCGATGCCACTTTCGTGCTTAACAGCCTATTTTCGGGACCCCGAACTGCGTGTTTGGCCCCCGAGCATTCGTTTTGCATCGGTTTTTCGTTCATTTTGGCAGGTACCTCTGTTTTATCACCAGGAAGGTCACTGAAGGGTGGGAGGCCAACAATTGTCTCAGCAACCAGTTATGCTCCTCCGGCGCCCTCCGACGCCCGTTTTTCTCACTTCCGGGCCAATGTTGAAACCCTAGGAGCATTTTCTTCAAGCCCAAACCACATATTTGTGTTGTACACACATGGGAGGACCCTAAAAGTCCATGGCCGGCCAGTAATTCCATCTTTCACTTTTGAACCTCTTTGAAAAGTGGCCTATTCTCTCTCCTGTTTTAGAGTTGCCAATTTTGAACCACAGGGTCTTGTTGAGCACACATGGGAGGACATCTTTCTCCTATGGCCGGCCAGAAAATCTTTGAGCTTTTGACCCTTGGCCGGCCGGCCATAGGGGTGGCCGGCCGGCCACCTGCAACAAAAGTACCTAGCCGGCCATGTTCCTTGGGATGTGTGCTTTACAGCTGTATAGTTGTTTTCCCCCAAAAATATCTGTATCCGGGGGAAGGCTTGAGGAGGAAAATGGTGTCATTTCCCTCCACTTTTGCTCCTCTCCTTTGCCCTTTATACCAGCCTCCAAGACTGGTTTTAGGGTTACAAAAAATTTCCCTAAGGGCCTTGCATACATCTCTCTCTATTTCTCTCTCATTTTCTCTCAAAATTCCTAAGTTTCTACCCCTTTTCTTCATCACACCACCAAGCACCACCACCACCACTCCATTCCAGCAGCAAGGAGAGGTTTTTCAGAGGCTTAGAAGCAACATCCCTTGGTCCAAAGGCAGCAAAGAATAGTCTTCAAGGGTAAGTTCACATTTCCCTCTTTTAGCTCATTTTTGTACCATTTTTCTAGCCTATTTGCTTACTATTTTGGCTCCGAACCTAACTAAAAGGGGCCTTTTTTGAGCCATTCTTCATGTTTGATCAAGGGCTCAACCCTGTTTGAGCCCTCCATTTGGTACTTGCTTCAATACCCTTAGTATGTCACATTTTTGCATGAAATTTCTAGCCCATGTGTGATCTTTTTTTCGAGCATAATGTAAACTGTAAGTGGGCCTTTTTGAGCCCCTCTTCAACATTGAAAAGGACTCAACCCTTTTTGGGCCCCCTATCTTGCACTTACTTCATAATCCCTCCTATTTACCGTAAATTTGCATGATTTGTTTGGCCTATATGTAAATTGTTTTGGAGTGTGTCATGAACTGTGAGTAGGCTTATTTTGAGTCCCTCTACAACATTGTAGAAGGGCTCAACACTGTTGGGGGCCTCCATGTTATACTTACCATTATACCCCCCTTTGGCCCCCATTTTTGCATGCTTTATTAGGCTTATCTAGCTTCTGTTTTCGGCCATGATCAGAATTGAAAGTGGTTATATTTTGACCTTCTTGGCATGTTTAATTAAGGTTCCTTGGTCATTTGATGTATATTTGGTCTACTTCATGTTATAGCCTCTTGTTGGCCTTAATCTTGCATTGCATTTTTAGCATGTTTGCATACTGATTTGGGGCTTGTCATCTACTGTAAATGTTCATATTTTTAGCCCCTATTCATTTTTGTAGAAGTGTATTTTTCCATTTGGGCATTGTATCTGTCACTTGTTTCATTGCCTCCCTTGCGGAGCCATTTTTGTATGCCATTTTTGCCCTACTTGTGCTTGCTGTTTGGCCATGTTTTGTACTGTAAAAATGTGAGTTTTGGGGCTGCCTTTCTTCTTCCTTTTCATTTCATGTATCAATTATGCATGTATGGTATAGCTGTAGGCCATTTTGTGCATTGAAATCCATGTTTCGGGATCATTTCATGCATCGGGTATTACTTCGCCTCATTTCGGGGCTGTTTTGCCCCTCATTTTGCCACTGATTTTTGCATGTTTGCATATCATATTCCATGTCTTTGCTATGTCCCATTAGAGTGGCATTTCGGTGCCTGAGGGTCCGTTCTCGGTTTGCGTGCCCGCGGGCACGCATTTCGAGGTATCTTGTTTTCATCTGATGGCCTCCTATGTGAGTGTGGCTGAGGCTCTCTCATGTTAGTGTAAGCCCATTACTGCATAGCGTATGCCATTTCATCCATAGCATTGTGTACGCCCGGTTGTATATTACCTCGTATAGCGTGTATGCCATTCCATGACATTGTGTATGTTAGGGTTGCATATTAGCTGCATTTCATGCATATCATGCATATTGCATCGTGTTCGGGATAGGAGTTAGCCCGGGCACAGGAAACGAGGCACATTTCGTACTCCAAGCGACGAAACAGGTCTCAATTCCCAGGTCACCGACGCTCCGGATTATCCATAATGGAGTTAGGTTTTGCTGTAGCATTCATATGCATTCATCCTATGTTGAGTTGTGCAAATCGGCTCCTCGGCCATCATGCATCGATATGCGTGATTGGTGGCACGAGGATCGAGGCATGCATACATTTGTGAAATACATTGCTATGCCCCTTTCCTGCTCTCTGTTGCAGCAAAATGGAGAATCAGTAACTTTTCGGAGTCTGGCACGCATTTCGAGAAACATTGCAAATGGAGGCTAATTGGGGCATCCCAATGGATTTCCGCGCAAGGCAGCCCAAACATGCAGCATTCATCAGAATCAAGGCAGCTCCTGGCTTGCATGCCAGTTTACAGTTTTTCTTAGTTAATTTGTTAATTAATTAGGGATCTGTATATTATGTGGACTGTATTATGCGGACTGTCTTATTCTTTCATTTGGGACTGTATTATTTATTCGGACCCTCTGCGCGAGGGCATAATTGTAATAAGTGTGGGTGAGTGTGATGTATGTCTTCCAACCCCACGTCTTTCTTCCCTTTTATTTACCCGCTTATGATGGTTAGATTAGGGCATATTTCAATTAACATACAGTATGATAGCATGTTTGCATCATTCATCTGTTTTGCACGCACCGGGCTCGGCGCATCATACAAACTGTATTTGTATTTCAATTCCAAATTGAATACGTGTTAGTTGTAGCATTCCATATGCCATGTTTAGAATAACCGAGCCTGCTATAGTTGCATCTTTGCATGTGTTGCATTAGGCAATTCTGTGTATTTAGGATCATGCATGATTTCTAATCAGTTTTTGTTTTTGGCTTGGAGTACTCGGTGAGTTTTATGCTTTAGCATCCTTGCATGCGTGTGAGTGTTGACATGAATAGCATGCTTACCATGAGGCTATGTGCTTATGTGATATAACTGCCTTGAATGCCTGTGGGTGAAGGTTGGGTTATTTGAATTGGGACAATGCATCGATTGTTTGTTTTAAGCCCACTAGATAGTGGCAAAATCATGTTTTTTAAGCCCACCTGAGGGTGGCAAATCCACGTCTTAGCCTACCTGAGGGTAGCACCATCAAACCATTTTCAAACAAACAAACATGAAATGTTTTGTTCCAATTCAGGCGACTCAGTCTATACTTGTATGTTGTGCGCATCACATAGTAAATCTAGGCTAATAACCGGAATAAGAACACACAATGTTTTCAAAAATAGATATCATGGTTAGTAGAGGCCGGTCTTTGACCGGGCGAGCGGGGGTGCTCACGAAGTGACCTTCCCCAATCGTACCCAAGTTCCCGAGCCGAGGCAACTTTGGTGATGACGGACACGTGGCCTTTGGCACCGACTCAGGGTTTCCTAAATTTCCCATTTTAAAAACATTTAGGTGGCGACTCTGTATCTGGCAAAGCAGTCCATGTTTGGCACTTCTTTCAAAAAATCTGTTTTCAAAACGATTTGCCGAATTTGGACTCTTTGGTTCAAGATTAAGAACCGTGACATTTGAGTCCTTCGAACTGTAGTGACCCCAATATGAACGGAACGGGACTTAACCCTCCGGATGCGTTTGGGGACGTCTACACATACACAATGCTCTAACATGCAACCTAACATACACAATGCTATGGACCGAAATGGCATACACAATGCATGATGGACTTACGCCAACATGAGTGGACCTCAGCCACACTCACATCAGTGGCCATTAGATGAAAAAGAGACAACCGAAATGCGTGCACACATGCACGAATACCAAGGACCGATCCTAAGGCATCAAATGCCACTCTACCAAAGCATGGCAAGGGATGAAAGATGGTATACAAACATACAATTTCCAGCACTGAAATATGATGCGCAATGGTCCCGACTCATGGAAATATGGCACCCAATGCATGAAAGAGGCCCCGAAACTCAAAACTAGGCAAATGCATTGAACTATAATCATGCAAAGCAAGCATTATTTGATCATGAAGTACAAAAACAGAGTCAAGGCAGTCCCAAAATATGCATAATATTAGTTCAAAGCATGGCCAAAAAGTGCTAACATAAAGGGCTAAAACAACATGCAACCTAGGCTAGTAAGCATGGTTTACATGGCACGTATATGAAGCATAAGAGAGGTCACCAAACCAGCCTAAAACAGTAACATGGCATGTCAAATAAACCCCAAATAACCACTGAAATGCATCCAATGCATGCAAAAATGACGAGCTCCTTTGGAGGGCCAAGCAAGGGGTTACTCAACACATACAACAAGAACACTTAACATGGAAAAACCAACTCTGGAAATCAATTATGATAGCCCTAAAACACACCAAAAAGGCCCTGAAATGGGTCAAGGAAGCATGCAATGAAAGGTCCTCTTGAAAGGCCTTGAGGAGGATTGTTCTACACATGCATCAAAGACACAAAATATGGCCAAAAGGGCTCCGGAAAGAGCTAAGGCAGACCTTGAAACTCACCAAATTGGGCCTAAAAAGTGACTTCACAACATGCAAGTAAGGGGCCCTTTGGAAGGCCAAAAGGGCCAACAAACAAGACAAGGAGAGAGGGGGTCACCCCCCTCTGATTTTAGCTCTGAAAAACACATCTAAGCCACTGAAAATCCACTAGATTTCAGTGGCTAAGAAGCCAAACCAAGACCAATGCGAATGCTCTAATGCATAGCCCTAATCATGAGGAAACGAAGCATGCCAACAGGAAGATGACCCCAAACAGAAAAATGCCCTTAATCAAACTTCAAGAGGGGCTCAAAATAAGACTTTTTTTAGTTCATATAAAATCTCGAAAATGCTTGCAAGAAAGGCTAAGATATCATGCAAAATAAGTCCTAAAAGAGAGATGAAGCATACAAGGATGTAGGAGACCTCAAACAGAAAAGTATCCTTAATAAAACTTCAAGAGGAGCTCAAAATAAGACACTTTACAGTTTATAACAAAACCCAGAAATGCTTGCAAATAGGGCTAAGATAGGAAGCAAAAAAATGCAAGAAAAGGGGAAATGGAGACTTACCCTTGTAGCACAGCAATGCAGCAACTTCTGGACCAAGTTGGTGAACCTTCAACCTCTGTAAATCAGTCCCAAGGTGCTGGAATGGATGGTGGAGGTGGTAGGCTATGAGGTGTAGTGTATATGACCAAGAACAAGGGTGTTTTGAGCTTAGATGAGAGAGATATGGAGGGTTGTATGTATATCTCAGCTGGTTTTTTCTAACCCTTGCAAATGGAGATGGAGGCTTGGCTTTATAGAGGGAGAGAGATAAGGCTTCTTGGAGAAGCCTCAAGAAGGGTCCAAGCTTCTCAAAGAAGCTTCACCCAAAAGGGTCAAGCTTCTTGAGGAAGCTAGACCAAAAGGGTCAAGCTTCCCTAAGAAGCTAAGCAAGAGGGTCAAAACCAACTTAAAAAGGTCAACAAAAGGCTCAAAATCTCGGACAGTGGGTCAAATGCTTCACAGCTGGCACAGCTGTGAAGCACTTGAGAAGGCCAAAAAGCAGAAGGTAGGCCGACCAGTTCAAGTGGTCGGCCGACCACATGCTCTGGTCGGCCGACCAGGGTTCAAAAAGGTCAATCTGAATTTCTGGTCGGCCATACCAGAAAGGTGGCCTCCCAGATGAGTAGAATACAGCTGCAGAGTGAAAAATCAGAAAAAGTGACCTAGGAGAAAGGAAAACCAGCTTTTTAGCAAGGTTCAAAAGGGTCAAGAAGAAATACTGGTCGGCCTACCCATATTGGTGGCCTCCTATGTGTGTACAACACAATGATGGTATGAAAAACTAGAAATTATGGCTCAAAAGTGAGAAAATCAGCTTTCTGTCAGAAAAACCAGCTGAAAGAGAGAGAAAATAATTTTTGAAAGAATTGCTGGTCTCCCACCATCCTACCACCTTCCTAGCAATGAAACAAAGGTCCATACCAAAAATGAAACCAAACCGATGCAAAACGAGGGTTCGAGGGCCAAAACGCGCGGCCCGGGGCCCCAAAAACAAGTTGTGAAGCACCGGAGGTGGCGTATGACCACGAAGGTGGTCTCCCGGGCCACAGTGTCCCTCTAAGGAGAGGAAACAAGGTGTGTGCCAAAAACCGGAGCAAACGGAGGTAGTTAGGCGGTCCCGAACTGAGGCATACGGCCAACAGCTACGAGAACCGGAAACTGGTCTCCAAACGGAAAAAATGGCCTACGACCACGAAACGTAGCCTATGGCCACTGAGAGATGGTCTACGAGACCTCTCCCTCCCTTCAGGAAGAGAAAACAGAGAAAACAGGACCTGATTCGCAAACCGAGGCAAAGCACAAAAGAGCCCCGAAGTCCGGAGATAAGGCTCGCAGCCGAGACTCTGAAACTCCAGAACGAGCACAATATGCAACATCACCGAGCGCTCAGTTGATGACGTCTGAGTCTTAAGGTCGGTCAAAAATGAGGTGTCTACAGCTTGGTACGCTCATGAAGTATAGAATTAGAGAATAACATAATGGCAAATTTGTTATCACAAAATAAAGAGGAAGGAACAGTCTCCTCAAAACCCAACTCTATCAGAATAGAGCGAATCCAAAGAATCTCACATGTCCCATGTGCCATAACTCGATACTCAGCCTCTGTAGAAGACCTAGAAACCACCGTTTACTTCTTACTTTTCTATAAGATAAGATGATCACCATAGAAAGTACAGAAGCTAGAAGTGGAATACTAATCAGTCCTAGATCCTGCATAGTCTACATCGGTGAAATAAGAGAGCCCAGATTGGAGACCAGCGGTAAAGAACAATCCCAAACTAGGAGAAATTTTTAAATACCTCAAAATATGATGAACCGCGTCAAGGTGCTCTTTACCAGGTGCATGCATGAACTGACTCACAACACTAACTGTAAATGTCAAATCAGGTCTAGTGTTGGTCAAGTAAATGAGGCGTTCAATAAGACGCTAATACATGCCTGGGTCATCCAACAACTCACCAGACTTTGATGTGAGTTTGACATTAGGATCTATAGGAGTAGAAGCAGGTTTACACCATAACAGACCAGTATCCTGAAGCAAGTCAAAGGTGTACTTTCTTTGAGATAAGGAGATCCCCTCCCTTGAGCAAGCCACCTCAATTTTTAGAAAATATTTAAGACATCCAATATCTATAATATCAAAAGTTTGGCCCAAGTCCTTCTTTACTTAACCAATACTGACAGAGTCATCACCTGTGAGAATAATATCATCCACATAAACTAACAAGACTATACACTGACCTGTAGAATTCCGGTGAATGAAACAAGTGTAATCAGAGTGGCACTGAACAAAGCCCATAGATATAATAACAGAACTGAAGCGACCAAACCATGCTTATGGAGATTGTTTCAGACCATACAAGGATTTGCGTAACCGGCAAACTATTCTCGAATACTCCCCTCAGCCCAAAAACCAGGTGGAGGAGCCATATAAATCGTCTCAAGAAGATCTCCATGGAGAAATGCATTCTTGACATCAAGTTAATGAAGAGGCCAAGAATAAGATACTGCAAGGGAGATAAGAAGACGTATAGAAGTAAGCTTGGCGACAAGGGCAAAAGTGGCACCAAAATCCTTGTTAGAAATCTGTGTGAAACCTTTGGGCACCAAGCAGGCTCTGTAAAGATCAATGAGCCATCAACGAGCTACTTTATAGTGAACACCAATTTGCAACCAACTGTGTTTTCCCCAGGACGTAAAGGTACTAGATCCTAAGTGTGATTCTATTTTAAGGCCGCTATCTCAATCTACATAGCTGATATCCATTTGGGATTCTGAAAGGCCTCAAATACAGAACGAGGAATAGACTTCGACTCAAGTTTGCCAAGAAAAGAACAGTAAGAAGGGAAAACTCTGCCATAGGAAAGATATTAGGAAATAGGATGATAAGTACTAATCAAATAACTCAAACAATTTGGAGGATGTCGATCCTAATGTGGGTTCGACGAGGAGGTGGATGAGAAGCTAAAGGAGAATAGTTACCTGACCCAGAGATTGGAGAGGCAGTAGAGGAACTAAGTGCGTGGGTGACGGGAGTATACTTGCAATGGAGGAGGAAGCGAAGGTTGAGAAGGAGGAAAGGGGATACCTCATTCTTAACTTCATCCAAAATGGTCACCGGGCGAACAGCGGAAGTAACAGAAGGAGAAACCTACAAAGATAGGTCAGTACCAAAGAAAAGAAGATCCTCACAAAACGTTACATCCAAAGTATGGTGAAAGTGACAAGACACGAGTTCATAACACCTATACCTTTTAGACATGGAAGAGTACTCTAAAAAGATACAACGAATAGATTTGTCATCTAACTTTGTGCGAGTGGGACTCCGATTTTGAACAAAACAACTACACCCAAAGACACGAGATAAGAGTAGAAACAGAGTGGTGGTGGGCATAAGGGTATAAAAAAAAGTGAGTCCATGCAATACACGACTAGGAATCCTATTAATAAGGTAAATAACAGTAAAGACAGCAAGATGCCAATAAGACTTGGGAACACCCATACCTCAAAGAAGACAATAGACAACAAACGTAATATGACGATTTTTGCATTCAGCAACACCATTTTGTTCTGGGGTACGAGGATAAGTAAATTGTTAAAGAATACCGGTTTGATTAAGATGAGAACAAAATGCATTAGAAATATATTTCCCACCATTATTAGAACAGATAGTCCTAACAACTACATGAAACTGAGTTTCAACCATTTGTAAAAATTGGACAGAAATGGGAAAGACTTCAGACTTACGACAAATTAGATAAACCCAAGTGCACATCATGTGATCATCAATAAAAGTCACATAATATCTATGACCAAAAAAAGCAGTGATAGGGGAAGGGCCCTAAACATCAGAATATATAAGATCAAAAGCACTAGGAGCACGAGTCATATGAGGGATATAGCTAGTACGGGTATGCTTAGACAACTCACAAACCACACAATGAAACTTAGAATCTTTGCAAGCTTTATTAAATGAAAGAAAAAGTTGACATAAATATTGAAAATTAACATGACCCATATAAACGTGCCATAATTCTAAAGTTTGAATATTTAAAACACAAGACATGGAAGCAGGCAAAACAGAGACCTGAAAACTAGTTAAGGAAGAAGAAGAAGGCTCGTCCAGTGGATCTCCAAAGTAGTACAGCCCATCACGCTCATAACCCTTGCCAGGTCCTGTAAAAGGCAAAATGAGGGTAAGAAGATGACAACACAATTACATTGTTTGGCAAGACAACTAACAGATAAAAGATTATAAACAAAATTTAGAACATTTAAAACAAATTATAAAGTAATGGTAAGGGATAAAGACACTATACCTTTATAACGAATAGAGGATAACACATCAGCAAGGCACATAGATTGGGAAATAATAGTACGGACTGGCGAAGAAAGAAAAGAAAACTCACCGGTCATATGATCATTAGTCCCAGAATCAGAGAACCCATAAGGGACTAGCAGATCGAACTTGGAAAGCAGAAGTACCTGTTATAAGAGTGTCAGGAATGATAGATGATGGATCAGGAGAACTGGCAGTAAGAGATTCAAGCTGAGCCTGAAGCTGACCCATCTGAATCTGTAACTCTTGTAAATTAAGGAGATGAGAAGACCTAGGAGCAGGAGTAACAGAATCCACTAGAGCCATAGTGCTAAGGGTGCCAGCACCACGAGGACAAGAGGAACGTTGCCTCAACTTAGGATGAAGTTTGAAGCAATGAGCCTTAACCAAAAATGCCATAATGATGACAAGTAACTGGACCAGTAGAACCCTGAGAACCAGACTTTGCAGCAAGAGCCATCTGATCAGATAAAACTAGAGAAAGATGAAAAGGATTCGGCTGAACCAGACGCTTACGATGCTCATCACTATCAATGGTGGCAAAGGCCTCATAGAGAGAGAGCATAGGTGATATGTTTAAAATTTGAGTTTAAAGGGATTCAAACTCAGAGTTTAAACCCATCAGAAACTGGTAAGTATGCTGGCGTAAGGTATTTGGACACAAGAAATACAGCATCTGCTGGTAACACAGTCAAGGGTTCATATTGAGCCAATTCTTCCCAACGAGCCTAAAGGTATCCAAAGAATTCTGACACAGAAAGACCCAAGGCAGATTGGGAAGCACGAGCACTATCTTAAAAGAGTTCAAAGATACGAGCATCGTTATGAGCATGAGCATACATTAGTGTCAAGGTGTGCCATAGACCGAGAATTGTGTCGCAATAGAGAAACATGTGATAAATACGATATTCCATGGAGTTGAACATCCATCCTAAAATAGTACAGTTATTAATATTCCACTGTGCAAGAGTAGGATCTGTTGCAACAGGTTGGGTAGTGGAAGATAAAAGCCAATGAGCTTTTCCTTTGTCCTCTAAATAGAGTTTAAGGGAGCGACTCCAGGAGGCAAATTTTTTCCCATTCAACACCATACTTGTAATACAATGAACAGGAGTGTGATGAAAAAAAGAAAAATCAGAACTAATTGGAACAAACTTGGTGGGTATATCAGCAAAGGATGAATCAGTTATCGTGGAAGAAGAGGGGTTGAAAAATACATAAAGATAGCAACACAGTCCAAGAAAAAAAAAAAAGGGGGGGGGGGGGAAACTCAACGGCTTATCTAAATAGATGCTACCAAAAAAACCCAATAGCCCAAAAGAATAAAAGAACAGACAAAGGGGCTTAATACTTCTGCCCAATCACCCCAAGAAGGGGGAAAAAACAGCCACAGACGACCTAAAGAGGCAGCTGAAGCATGTAAAAAAGAACCAAGCCTGGTCAGTAACAAATAGAGCCTCAGTAGGAATAAAGAAGGCCTATCGAGGTGAAGACAAGGAAGGAAAGGGGCTGTGAAGGCTGGGTTGAGGCTAGGCTGAGGCTATCGGAGGGAGAAAAGGAGTTGGAAAGGGTTGTCGGAGGCTAGAGAGAAGAAAAAAAGGCAGTCGGCGGTGATGGGTGGTTGAGAGAGAGACGACTAGGGAGATTCTAATACCAAAAAGAATAAAAAGAATTATTTGACTTACCAATCAATGAGGTAGAGGTCATGTATATATAATATATTCATGATACAATTTAGGAAACAATATACAGAAGGTAAGATTCCTATAATCAAAATAATTTCTATTCTAATTTCCATATTCAAACACAATATTTTGATTTCTATATTTAACAAATAATGCTGTATAAACAAAATTTCTATGCAAAATTATGTGAATTATTTATAATCATTCATTTGAAATCAAAAAATCATCACTATCAATCCTGATTGCATTAATACTATTTATCATATCATTTGTATGAAAATTTTAATATATTTAGTATTTTTTATTTTTAGTCTTTATTTATAATATTTTTTCACATTAACATAGTGGTATATAAAGCACTACGTTATAAAAATATAGTGGGGGTGGGTGTATAGGATAGAGATGAATTGCAAATTTCCATGAGGGGAGGGAACACCTCTCGATCGAGAAAAAAAATGGGGGAAAGCACCCACTACAACAAAAGTTGCCTATAACCACGTTTTTTAGACAACGTTTTTTGACCAACGCTGTGGAAGGCGTAAAGTTAAATTAAAAACACGCGTTATCCTCTTATAAGCACACGTTACACTGTGCTCCATCTCCATTTCTCTTTCCGTCCCTATCATTCTCTCTCTATCGTTTTCTCCGTCCGTCCTAGATCTAGGGTTTTCTCTCTCTCTCTCTCTCCTTGTGCTCCTTGAGAGATTCATCAGGTTCGATTTCGATTAATGGTTCAGTGCTAATTCTAAATCCATCGATTCTTGAATCGATTTGGTTAAAATTTCTTGACTATTTTTTGTTTTTCTTGATTCTGATTCTGATAATTTTACAGAGGAAGATGGACAGATTGAGTTACACGAACGCGAGGTTACGAGACCGAGGAGTGACAAAGGATCGAGATCATGGATCGGGATCGAGACAGGGATCGGGATCGAGACAGGGATCGGGACTGAGACTGGTCGAATCAAAGCAAGAGGAGAAGACGAGATCATGAATACTGGGTTTCTGGTAATCGAGTTGTTATGGTAGCGAACGGATTCTAATTTATGGATCAAAGGGCAAAGCTCCTCCTAAGGTTTGTCCTCTCGTCGCTACCGCCCCTCTGGTCTTGTCCTCTCTCTCTCTCTCTCTCTCAGATCTGATCTCAAACACGTGATTTACTATCTTCACGTATTTAAAAAGATAAGGCATCATCTATTAGTATATATCTGTACTTATGTTAATACAATCAAGGGTGCTTTAATAATGCTGCTCTGCACTATACTCTTTTTCAGGCTGAGTGGATGGCCCCAGAAGTGCTCAGAAATGAACCTTCAGATGAAAAGTAGGTTGTTCTTTTTCATTTTTTCCCTATGTAAATCATTTATGTTTTTAAATTTTTATTTATTTGTATATTTATCTTTGTGAATTGTTCACCAGTGCTGAATTATTACTGGATGCGATTCAAGTGTGATGTTTATAGCTTTTGTGTTATTTTATGGGAGCTCTGTACATTGCATCCGTGAGGGGGGGGAAATGAACCCAATGCAAGTTGTCGGTGCGTGGGTTTTTAGCATCGTCGTCTTGACATTCCCGATGATATGGATCCTGTTACTGCAAATATTATTACAGCTGGCAAACGTGAGTAAATTCTGAATTTAAGCCTTCCACGCAATCTGTTTTTTGATATATTGTGAAATTTCACCCCTCTAGTAATTCTGCTTGACTTGATTACTAATTAGAGTAGGAGTTTATTGTTTTTCATTATTAGGGTAAATTGCACCACTGGTTCTTCTAATTTGAGTGAAATTTCACTTTAGTTCCTGTTGTTTCAATTTTATTAATTTGAACTTCACACTTTCAATTTCATTTCAAAGTCATCCCTCCATTAGTTGCCGTAATCATTTTGGATGGAAAGACAACGCATGTGAAACTAGAGAAACTAAAGCAAAATTCAGAGTTTAGTTATTAGCATAAATTGTACCATTGATCCCTCTAATTTCAGTGAATTTCACCTTGGTCCTAGTTGTCCCAATTTCATCAATTTAAACCTTACACTGTGAATGTTGTTTTAATGTGATCCCTCCATCAGTTGCAGCGAACATTTTGAATGGAAAAACAACACATGTGAAACTAGAGAAATCAAAGTGAAATTCATAATTTATTTGGTAGGGTAAAATATACCATTCGTGCTTGGTCCCTTTAATTTGAGTGTAATTCACTTTGGTCCTTGTTTCAATTTCATCAATGTAAACCTCAAACTTTCAATTTCATTTTAATGTGGTCCTTTTGTTGGCTGCCATTAATATTTTGGATGGAAAAATGACAAGTGGCATTATTTCCTCTTAGTCTGTACCAGTGAGAGACTACTTTTGGAAGTTTGTCCCTATTATTTCTTTGTGAATACATGCTTCAGTTTTCTTCCTCCCTTATATATTAAAGGACCAAGAACACTATTACTAACTACCTATTCCAATAAAAATGGAAATAAGAAATTATAACTACTATAATTATATTGTAATTATGACCAAGACAGGTTATACTAAAATGCATGATTTTTTAAAATTGTTGGAATCATTACAATGAATTCAAGGAATCAAACTCAGAGATACTGGAAAGAATTTTTCCTTGCATGTGAGAAAGGCACTAAGAAGGAAATAGAATAGAACTAGGTGTAACAGATTGATAAAAGAACCATTTCCCCCAAACTTTACAGTAACCTCTTCTTCACCATAGCTACGTACAACTATATTTGTATTATAGACAAATACAATTCCATGATAAGTGATCTTTCTGGAGGCTCCAACAAATGTAAGTATCTAAAATACTAAGACCATTCAAAGAATAAGAAATTTAATGATTGCCTAAAATTCCTGCAAGCTCAACAGAGCTGGCAAATTGAAGAGGCCAAATTTATTCACTAACTGAAGCATATAAAAGATGTAAGGAGGTATTCTTTTTTATCAGCAGTAACTGAGGTCTTCTTAGACAATCAGGCATCTTATCAACAACATAAGATGCCACAATGGTTTGAACTGTGTACAGCATCAAAAATTAAAGGCATGTCAGGGTGGTGTACTAGAATCATCAAAAGAAGATAAACAAGTTTTCTATTTTAATGACAGGCTAGCCTATGAAAACATAAGAAAATCATCTCCATTCACCATACCTACATCTTAATGTATGAGGACAAGTTCATCAATGAAATAACCACATAAATTTTACCTTTATGATCAACAAATAAACTTGGACATATAGTCCTGTCCTGTATACTGATGATGGCTGTTCCTTTAAAAAAAGAAGAAAAAAACAAAAAAAAAAACAAAAAGAAGACTAGAAGGTCCCACATTCACAACACCAGCTGAACTGAACATGCTAAATCCTCAACACGATGACAAACTCGGCCATTATGTGATCTATGGGACCTATTGGAACCTTTTGATGCTTGATTGTAATATTTAAATTGTTCTTTTTCTTACTGGTTTTCTGTTTCATCAATTAAGCTGACTTGTGACTTTTTATTTTGTCCAAGGATCTTGTGACTTTTTGCATATTATTGTCCTTATGGTTTTGGTTCCACTTCCTGATATAATTTCTGGTATTTGCTGTGTGGTATCTTGGTTTCTTTTGTGAAGATAATTTTACTTGATTTTGGTTTCATAGTTTGTGGTATCTTCTTCTTCTTCTTCTTTTAAAATTTTGAAATAAAGATGACAGTTAATTTTCAAAAATAAGAAAGAGGAAATATAAAAAATGCTTGCTCTTGAGCTGGAGGGCTTTTGGTCTCTTGTTTGAACACAAATTATATAGTGCCAAATTGTCCTCATTTGTTCTGATACAATCAAGATTGTGAACCAACTCAACTCTGTCAAACTTCCTTTCATTTTTTTTTTTTTCTGCATTTCTACTTCCTTGCTTGGTCTTTTGGTGTATAAACAATACTGTTCTTGATGTAGTTCTCAACTCTGTCAAACTTCCTTTCATTTTTTTTTCCTGCATTTCTACTTCCTATCTCATATGATCTTGGTCTTCAAGTTGAGAACATAAAAATCATTTGTAGTGTTTGATTGATCTTTTTTAGCAAGCATGTCTCTTTAGTTTATTTATTTTTTACTCCCAATCATTTGCTTACTTATGTGTATATTTTGTTTTTGTGGATGACCACAGATGCGGACATTCTTTTTGTTACAACTGCGGATCTCCTCTAATAGCCCACTACTGTAGTAAATGTAAGCATTAAGTCCTCATAGATGCCAGCCTTTATGTATTCATGAAACTTCTGTTTTCAATCTGCTACAGGGCATAGTGATGGAAGCAGCCATCTTAACAAATGTGTAAGATGCTCATCTTTAATGCAATTTTTTTAAAAACTTTTTAACGATTTGTTATGAATTCTTATTAAAGATTAGTGCTAGACACAAATTCTGATCTCTGTTGTAATCAACAAAACAAATGCAATTTGGATGAATCTTTGCTAACCTGATCACAAAATTTAAATTTATCAGGAACAAAAAAAAAAAGACATATGTTTTAGATTTGAATGATGCAACTGGTTAGTTATGTCGTAAAAATTGTCACCAACCTCAGAATCACATTGTTTTGATCGTCGAACTTCTTCAATCTCCTGACCCAACATGCACGATCAAATGCATTTATTGTATTTATCGACATGTTTTGTTTTAGTCACTTTCGTGTCCGTCATTTGCCTAATCTTCCTGTTATTTACTTACTGCAAAATACTAAAACACTGCTGCACATTTCAAAGAATCAAGAATCTTAGAGCAACACAATCACAGTCCTTACCATTTTCAGATATGGCAGTGTTGTGGCCATAGGACTCAATGTTCACACAAGGCTGGCATTTTGTCTGGAGATGTTATCTGAAAATTGATGACACAAGTACAGAAACCATGGACATATATGATGCAGCAGAGTGCTTGCAGTGAGTTCTCTACTATGCTCATCACTTAGTTCTCCATGTTACATTTTTGTTCACCAAATATTATCTACAATCAATCAATGAGATCCTTTGCTGCATTGTGGTAGAATAGTGTACATTTGCCAGTTTTAAACTATTATTGAATTCTTTCTCTTAGGTTATCACGCATTGAGTCCTTATTTTAGAACTATATTGTCTGATTACTTATGCATACAATGAAATTGTGTATTTTTGCAGTTATAAATTTATTTATGTTAGATGTTTAGTGATGCTTTGTTGTGCTTGACGTTGAGGGAAATGGGTTAATGATGGATAATGCATATATATATATATATATATATTAATTGCTAGGTTGCAAATGGGTTAGTGATAGATTTTGCAAATTTACTTACTGGGTTGCATGACGAATCATTTTTGTGCAATAGCACTTTTAAGATCATCATTTTTTAGTCTTCAATTGATAATGGCATGCTCAATGGCTGATATTTTTGGGTTGATAGTCAATGTTGGTTGCTATAAGAATCTAACTATCAAGTCTATTTTTTATCTGCCTCTAACTTCTTTCTAATCAGATTGAGTTTGTCTTTTTTTCCTTTTGATTACAGTAAAAAAGCTTTTATGATCTTGAGAATGACAAAGAATGGAAGGATGATTCAAGTATATATCATCATTTTGCTGAAGAGGATTGGATGACTAGAAGATGAAGTTATTTTCAAAATTTGGAGGGCACACTCCATATTTTTTTTTTATTATTAAAATGTAAAAGTATTAGTAATTTTTTTTTTTTTTTTTTTTTTTTTGTATTAATTTAACATATTGTGTTTTAAGGGTTTTTTTTTTATTTATAAGTTGTGGAAAATTGAAAAATGGATATTGACTCACATTATGGTATATATTTTGAAAAGGAAAATGAAAAATCCCCCTAATTTTCCTCCCCCTAATCCCCCTAATTTCCTTTTTTGGAAAACTGTTTTCTTTTTCTTTTTTTGTTTTCTTTTTTTTTTTTTTTTTTTTACCTAAAGTGGAATTTCGGGGGATTCGGGGCTCCCCCATTCGAGCCCCCAATCAATTCCGTTTTGAAAATGGTGATGGATAATAGGTTTGCTTTGAACAAAAGTAAAAGCATAATTAATTATGAATTTTTTTTATAAAAAAAAAAAAAAAAAAAAAAGAGAAAAGGTGGCGTTTTCATAAAAACGTCACAAAATATCGTCATGATTACGTCATAGTTAACCCTTCTAACGGACACTGTTAACAGAGGTTAAGAATCAGTGGCGCTTTAAAGAAACGTCGTCAAAAATCTTTAGTGGCGTTTTTAAAATGCCACAAAGATATGACGGCGGCCACATCTGCGACGAATTTTGTAAACGTCACTTTATTTTTTTGCGGCGTTTTACAAACGCCGGTAAATCTCAATTTTCCTGTAGTGACCTCCGAGTCTTCTGTACTTCGTATTTAGGTCACCTAATTTGCACCTTGGACTTCATTTTATTTTTTATTTTTTATTTTTTTTTTATTTTGGGTGGGATTCAGACTAAATTCGTAAATTTAAATCAATATGTTTGGTTTGAGTTTTCTGGATTAAGTTTTTTGAAAATTGATTTTTTTGATTTTCGTGGTTTTTTATTTTTAGTGAATATTTTTTAAATTTTAAACATTTTTTACTTTTTTAGATGCACCTTACTTAGATGTATCTAAAAAGTAAAAAAATTGTGAAAAAATATTTTTAAAAATTAATAAATACATAAAAATACAAAAAATGTACTGAATTCTTGTATTTTTTTATATTTTTGGTATTTAGTGAATTTTTAAAAGATTTTTTTTACAATTTTTTTACTTTTTAGGTGTATTTATGTTAGGTGTGTTTAAAAAGTAAAAAAATTACTTAAAATATTAAAAAATTTAATAAAAATAAAAAAACACAGAAAATAAGAAAGTAGAATTTTCTGAAAAGTGTTTTTTGAAAAGTGGAAACAAGCATTATTTTTTTAATTTGATGGATTCACTCATTTTAGCAACCCAATCAATGACATGTGTCATGCTTCCAACCTAACTTGTAGAAGAAGCCAGAGTTCACATTAATTCTGTGTTTAGATTTTTTTTTTTTTTTTTAAGTGAAAAATAAAATATATTGGGAAAATCAAAAAAAATATATATATATATATATATATAAGGTAGCGGTAACCCATGCTATGCACGACATGTAAAAAAATTAATAATATGTTTTTATACAAAATAATATAAATAGTTAAATTATTGTATGTGAACTATGAAAAAAAAAAGATTGAAGTTTATAATTTAAGTTTCATAATTTGTCATAATTTATTTATTAATTTTTAATTTGTCATAAATTCAATCATGTAACTTTCAACTCTCTTATTAGAATTGCAATCTTAACTGAGCTCAACCCAAGCAACTCAAGCCCAACTTAAAATTTTTTAAAAATTAGACAACATAGTTTTTAATTAAATGAGAAGCTATGCAGAAATTCAAAATTTTGAATTAAATTTGAGTGAGTTTGGGGAGAGACACTAAATAATAGCAACCAAATAAAAAAGATCGAAATTTAGAATTTAAGTTTCATAATTTATTTATTAATTTTTAATTTGTCACAAATTCAATCATGTAACTTTCAACCCCTTTGTTAAAATTACAAATTTAGGTGAGCTCAAACCAAACAACTTGAGTCGAACTTAAAATTTTTTGAAGATTGGGCAACATAGTTTTTAATTAAGTACTTATGTAAAAATTCAAAAATTCAAATTAAAGGGTTGTTTGGGATGACCTAAATAAGTGCACTTTTTTGTGTTTTTAGGAAAAGATGTGTAGAAAAGTAGAGGGGTGATGTGATGGAAAAAAGATAAAAAGATAGATTATTTTGGTGTTGCCAAACTTGGCCTAAATTTGAGTGGACTAAAGCAAAAATACCAAATAACAGTAACCAAAACAAAATTGTATATATAATTATATAAAATTATTAGCTAATTTATTTTTTTAAATAACAAATAAAATTATTTAAAAATTTAATATTAATAAACAAAAGTAAAAGCAATATACTTAAGATTTTTCAATAGAATGTTTCTTGAAAATATTTAAAAAATACACCTTTTAAAAAAATTTCATCAAATAAATTGATATTAAAAAAATATTTTTTAATGGCATAAAATAATTTAAATATGATTTTTCAGAAATTATTTTTAATTTAAAAATTACAATAAAATATTAAATAGAATAAAAATAAATTTCTTACAAAATAAATGTATTTGAATATATAAAAAAAAAAAGGTAAGAAGAAAATTTAATATGATATTCTCATTTAATCTAAAAATAATTCTATATGAATAATAAATTATCACCTATAACCCTCTTTTTTTTAATCAAAAAAATTCATAAATCATCACTTTTAATAGAAAAATAATGTTTCTTTCTAATTTGTTTTAGCAAAAGTTACTTTTTAGCAATTTGAGCAAAAAACACTTTTATTTTTTATTTTAATTTGTTTAATTGACAAATGAATTTTAAAAAATTAGCAGGATCTATCATATTTTGTAAGTGCTAAAAAAGTTTAGATAAACCATAAATTATCGCGTGTAACCCTCATTTTTCATTATAAAAAAAATAAGTTTCATCAGCCATCACTTTTAACCAAAAAAAATGTTTATTTCTATTTGATTTTAGCAACGGTCACTTCTTAGCTGTTTAAGCCAAAAATATTTTTATTTTTTTTCTAATTTCTTTAATTAACAATTGAGATAAAAATAAATAAATAAATAACAGATACCACTATGTATGACAAATGCTAAAAAAGTTATTCATGTTCTTAATATTTTTGTTTTTTGTTAAAAGCAATTATATTAAAAAATATTATTGTTCAAGTCCTTTTAATTTAGAAGGATATAAATTCTTTTATAAAATTTAAAACCAAAAAATAATAAAATAATAAAATAATTTTTTTAATAGCGATTAATAATTTGACACATCATTATGACACATATGAACATTGATCTCATTCGAATTGTAGTAATATAATTTAAAGAAAAATTTTATTTTATAATTTAATAAAGGCTGCATAATTTAAGGAATGAATATTGATCTCATTCCAATTGTAATAACATAATTTAAGTAAGATTCCAAATTTGAAATTTTATTTTAAGAATATAAATTTAATTTATAGACCAACGTATTGTGACACGTATTAACAAAAATTAAACAAAATTAAAAAAAAAATTGAGAAAGAAGAATTGCAATTTTCAACCTTAATGAGATCAATGTTTTGCAATTATAATAGTACATAGATTATGAATTTAAATTTTATACTTCAAATAAGCTAGTCAATAGAGCTTTTGATTTTAAAAATAATTTTATATGAAATTTTGAAACTTTCATAATATTCCTTCTTAAAAGCATTATTTTGTAAGATATATAGATATATATATATATATATATATGATGGGTCGTTGAACACACCAAAAATAAATACTAAACTATACCAAATTCAATTAGAATAATGGCAAGTCCAAGTATCGATCCACAGGGACTATTGTGAAATTAAACTAATTTAATTATTAAATTCCTAAATTAATTTTGATAAAAAGATTGAATGATCATAACCTAATTTAATAACGAATAAATTAAACTAAGGAATTAAATTATCAAGAATAATTGAAATTGGGTTTACTGAATTGGGGAAAAATCCTAGGGTAGAGAATTCACCACTAACCACATAATTAGGGTTTCCAATTGAAATCAATTATGCTATGGTTTGAACGGATTAATGTTTCGCAACTACAAGTTCGAAGCATTTGACAAGAAGATCATCACATTCAATGTACGAGCATGAACCATCTCAAGTAATACGAATCGTTCACTCTAAACTAAGGTAGTGATACGACTCGTTCCTCGTAGCATGGTTCGTCTCATACCTTGAATGTGAAGGAATAGAAAACACATGTATGGATAACATTCAACAATCACAGAAAGTCAAATATTCGAAGGAATAATGAAAATTATATAAAAGAAACTTCTAAAACACCATACAAATGTTCAAACCTTTACATAATTTAAAATCAAAAAGAAAACTAAATAATTACATGGCTAGGGTTTCATCAAAACCCTAGAAAATGAGACTAACCACTCATGGAGGAGTGTGAGGAGGTAGATGGAGAAAGAACTACCATGGAAGACATCTTTGAAGCTTCTTGTTCCTTTCCCTTTTCCAAACCCTAGCCTCTCTCTTTAGGTCAAAACAATTTCAGAACCCTAGAAAAGCCTTTTCCTTTTCTTTTCATACTTCTACTCACTTCCAAACAGGTTTAAAACATCAGTTTGACTTTTTCAGAAAAAGTCAACTCTGTCCAAATTTTGTCTTTTTGCCCATTTTATGCTCCGACGATGTACAACCTGATTAACATTCAATACACATAAAATATACGGTTTGACCAGCAAGTGAAATTAAGAGATTCTAATTAACGGCCTCAATGATGTACATTTCGGCCTTAATCAATATAATCTCAACGTCACTCTTATTGCTACTTAATACAAAAATTATGAATTAATTATGATAATTTTAAATTATATTTAAAACTTAAAATCATGGAATAAATCATTATAATTTTAAATTTATATTAATCGATTGTTTTCCATATTTAGTTGTCCTCAAATTTGAATTTTGAAATAGAATAGTATACTTTTCATTTTTTTTAGATTTGAAAGTCATAAATCAAGGGATATTAATTTTTATTTTTCTTATTTTTTTGCTTGAATGAGAGCTAGCCTATAGAAAATTATTTAAATTTTTAAAAATAAAAAAATTAAGAAATTTGGATTGGGATATTGGAGCTTTTGAATGTCTTATGGGTTAGAAATCTCAATTTCCCTCTATAATACTAGTGGTAACCCGTGCTATGCATGGGATTTTATAAATTAAAAAAAATTATTATTATTATCTTAAAATAATTTAAAATTTTATTTTGTGGTATACATGAAATTTATAAGTTAATTTTTATATTTATAACTTTTTAAATTATTAGTTTAAAAAAATTAAAAAATATATATATAAAAATATATTTACTGCAATTTTGATAATTTGTATTAAAAAAAAGTTAAACCTGATTAAATGAGATTAACTAAGTTATGACATACCTCTTCTTGTTGTGAAAATATATAAATTTAAAAATTATAATTAAAGCAAATATATAATTTTATTATTAAATATGAAGTGAAGTGATATTTAACAATAATTAATATAATGTTTCTATTATTAATCTAATAATTTAAGTTACATTCCTTTTGATATCAATTTCATAACTAAAAATACAATATGAATATAATATCTAGTCTTTATGAATAAGAAGGTTTCAAAATATTTTCAAACTTTCATCATTTTCTTTTAATTTTTTTTATCTAATTTGATTTTAAATTTAAATAAAAATTTTGATTTGATATGAATTACTTTAACTTTTTCATTAAATTTTTATCAATTTTTAAAAAAACTTTCATTCTTATCCTAATTTTTTTTTTCTTTTCACCAATTTCAATGGAAAAAACAATAATTTTCAACATTTCATCTTTTTAAATTTTTATCAAATTATAATTTGATAAAAAAAATATATTAAGGGTTGAAAATTCTCTTAATTGGAATTATAGTGAAATATCATCTTAAAATGGTCAAAGTTTGAGTATATGGTTGGTTGAAATGTATAATTTAATTAATTTTCTTCTCATATTTGTATAAAAATTGACACTTATGGCTACATCATTATAAGTTGGATTATAGAAAAAAATTTGGAGTATCAAACATTTTCCATTTGTAAATGTAACCCTAATTTGTTGTATAAATTAATTGATATAATTAATTTGGATAAAGTTGTGGATTTATGGAATTGAGTTGGAAATAATGAAATTGACTCATTATATTGTGAAATGGTGGAGTTGGATTTGTTAATCGCTCACTTTTGAAAACATTGATAATTTATCTGTTGGAGCTTTTATTATCTGTTTAGAAATAATTGTTTGGGCTACCAGTGGAGTGTAGTTTTGATTGTTGTAGACAATGCATGATGATTAGGCAAACTAAAACTAGTCGATTGAGTATGCTATCGAATATAGCGACTGGAATAATACATTAACTTTATGTATTGATTGATTGTATATGATCTATGTTTATATACAAGTGTTGTGTGGGAGGAGATAGGGAATGTACTCCACGGTTTAGGGGAAGATAGGGAATGGACCTCTAAACTGGATTTTTGTGTGACATTGATACAGCACTACAATGTGTATCAAGTGTTGATTATGGAAGTGTTCGAATTGATTTGATATAGCACTAAAATGTATATCGTTATCAATTGTGAAGTGTAGAAGTGATTCTATATTATGTTGATACAGCACCGAAATGTGTATCTTTCGTAAAGTGCGGAAATGGTTTATGTGTTATCGATACAGCATTACAATGTGTACCCGTCATGAATTTCGAAAGTGTTTTAAAGATGAGTTTAAATCTCATGTTAGTTATTGGCCAGGTTCTGAGCCATTGTTGTGAATTGTGAACACGATAAGAAATGGAAAATGAAAGGAAACATGGACATAGTGGTCATGTAATGGAAATGGATTATGAATTGATTTATGGGAATTAAACATTTATCAATTGCTAATGTCTTAGTTAATGCTCATACTGTTTTTAGCATATCTCTACTGGGCGTTGGCTCACCCTTTATGAGACATTATTTTCAGGTACAGGTAGCATGCCATCTCCAAGGTCATAGCTTGGATAATGATGAGAGTTGAAGACTCTTTTTGTTTGTTTTGTTTGTATTACATGTATAGAGTCAGTACTCTTCTTTTGTGTAACCAAGTGTTAACTTGGAAAGCTGTAAGCCCGTAGGGCATTTGCTTTTGTTGTTAACATGTAATACTGTAGTAAGAACTACTCTGATGAATAGAAATGGTTGATTTCTCTTATGTCAATGCATGTCTAAAGTGATGGATTTTATGTATTATTTTGAGGGCGTTACATCCTATATATTAAAAAATGAAAAAAAGAAATGTGTAACTTTTTGATATGTGTTTATCAGTTTTATTTTATAGATATCAACAATTGATGTTTCAATTTAAAAAATTAAAAAGTAAAAAAAATAGATGAGTTTTTTAGAGATAAAAGAAACGATCTAACTCTTCTATATACTATTAAAATGGACTATTTTAATCACATAAAAAAATAGAAATTATATTTAGAGATTATCTTTATATATTATGCTATTATATACAACTATAGTTGTAGCAAATTAACTATAATATATATAAAAAATTATATTAAGCTTTCATTTTCAATTAATTGAATTATAATTAACAAACTAACAAATAACATTAATGATCTAATGGGATAAAAAGAGCATAAAAATAAAGAACACTGATATTTAAAAGTTTTAAATTTAGCTAGTTATACAAAAATCTAATGTTATAGTAAAATCTTGAATTCTCAATAAATTTTCACATTTTTTATAAAATAAAATGACAATAAAAAATAAAAAATTTGATACCCATTTTTTTTTACTTCAATTTTATGGTCTTCACTAAAGAAAACAAAATTCGATCAAAATCATTGATATGGAACAGACATAGATATTTCGAGTGTAAGCATAATCACCAATAATTCTTCTCTACCATGCAAACCTATAAACAAACATATAAACCTTATTAAAACCAAAACCAAAACCAAACCAACAGTAGAGAAAGAGAATCACACAAGGAAAAAATAAATAAATTTATAGAGTGGGAGAATGTTACCTCTAACAACTTAAATCTCACTTAACCCAATCCGTTAACTCCTCTGCCAGTGCCTTCAAAATTTAAGAGTTGGGATGACTAATCAGATTATTCTTTAAAATTCAGAAATTCATTAATTTGTCTCATTAAGTGATTTAAAATTTTGATATATATACATAAGAAAAATAAATAATTATATTACTAAATCATAATTCAAATTTAGATATTTGTCATATTTTTTTAGATCCATATCTAAACACTTCTTCTTCTTTCTTTTTTTTTTTTCTTTTTTTTTTTTTTTTTTTTTTGTGTGTGGTTTCTATTTGGGGTTTTTTTTTTTCAATTTATTTAAGATGAAGTTGGGTTTCTATTTTTTTTTAATTTAATTTATTTGTGGTTTCTATTTGTTTTTAATTATTATTATTTAAGTAAGTTATGATGTGAGTTAGATATGTGATAGACATGTAAGTTTTATTGATTTAAAGTATAATGGTAGGAGATATTTTCAAATTAGATTTATTTAGATAAACTTTAAAGATTTTTAAAATTTAAAATTGGATATTGAGATGCCAAAGAAAGATTTTAACTGAATAAATAAAAATAAAATTTATTAATTTTATTTGTTCGTATATCTGATTTTTAGTTTTTTTTTTTTTTTGGTTATGTTATAATAATATATAAGATATAGATAGATATCTACAACTTTTATAAAAAATATTATTTGATTTTTGGAGAAGAGAGAAGGAAGGTAAATTTTAATATTTTTTTTTTGGAAATCGGTGAGAGAGATTAGAATGGAGAGATTATGAAATATTTTTGTTATTAAATAAATAAATCAGTCAATAGTTTTTTTAATCTATTTTATAAATTAAAAAATCAATAATTTTATAAAATTGATTAATTTTTCCCATTAAGTGATTTAAAATTTTGATAGATATACATCAAAAAATAGATAATTATATTATTAAATCATAATTCAAATTTAGATGTTATTATATCTTTTTGAGATCCATAGCTAAATTTTTATTTTCTTTATTTTTGTGTGTAATCATAGTGTATTGGAGAAATTGAAAAGGGTGCTGCAGTAATTGTGAGAGAAGTCAAAAAGGTTTATGGGTTGGGAGAAATCAATAAATGCTGAGTTTTTTTAAAAAAATCAAAAAATTAGAAAATTAGGATTAGGACATTGGAGCCCCCACAAAGGTTCTAGATTAAAAACCCCATTTTTCTTATATAATACTAGCCTATTACCCGTGCTATGCACGGAATAATTATATATATTTATATTTGTTTTAATTTTTTTTAATATATAAATTATGTTTTTTAAGATTTTTTATAAAAATAATTTAACAATCTTATCACTAACCATAGTGTACAGGAGAAATTAAAAAGGCTACTGTAACTATGCACGGGATGTATTTATAATTATTTGTATGAGAGGATTTTAAATGCTAATCTGGGATTTTGACCAAATCAATAAATGTAGGCATGTGAATTAAAAAAAGTTAATAAATACTGATCAGGGGATTTTGACCAAATCAATAAATACTGAGTTTTTTTTTTTTTTAAATCAAAAAATTTAGAAAATTAAGATTGAGAGATTGGAGCTCCCACAAGGCTTGGGGTTTAGAAACCCCCTTTTTCTTAATATATTTACAATTCTCTATATATGTGAATTGCGATTTTAAATGTCTTTTTTTTTTTTTTTAAATGTCTTCTTTTTTTATTTTTTTATATTATATTAAAGTTTAATATTTTGATAATAATCATATGTGTTAGACTTTTCAAGGAATTAAATGTCTTCTTTTTTTATTATATTATATTAAAGTTTAATATTTTGATAATAGTTACTAGCATATCACCCGTGCTATGCACGGATTGTGTTTACAATTATCTATATATATATGAATTGTGATTTTTAAAATTTTTTTTTTTTAAATGTCTTCTTTTTTCCTTTTTATATTATATTAAAGTTTAATATTTTGATAATAATCATATGTGTTGGACTTTTCAAGGAATTAAATGTCTTTTTTTTTATTATATTATAATAAAGTTTAATATTTTGATAATAATCATATGTGTTGGACTTTTCAAAAAAAAAATTTATGCTTGTTCTTAATGCATTAAAGTGTTATTATGAGGGATAATAATCATATATGTTGGGACTTTTCAAGGAATTCATAAGTGTTGGATTTCGAAGAATTTTTTTTATGCTTGTTCTTAATGCATTAAAGTGTTATTATGAGGGTAAGATTTGGGAGTTGGAAGAAATTAATAAATGCTAAGATTTTTTTTTTTAAATCAAAAAATAAGAAAATTTAGATTGGGAGATTGGAGCTCCCACAAGACTTGGGGTTAAAAACCCCCTTTTGCTTAATATATAGTATAGATATGTGTTGGACTTTTCAAGAAATTTTTTTTATACTTGTTGCTAATGCATTAAAGTGTTATTATGAGGGATAATAATCATATGTGTTGAGACTTTTCAAGGAATTCATGTGTTAGATTTCAAAGAATGTTTTTTATGCTTGTTCTTAATGTATTAAAGTGTTATTATGAGGGTAAGATTTGGGAATTGAGAGAAGTTAATAAATGCTAAGGTTTTTTTTTTTTTTTAAATCAAAAAATCAAAAAATTTAGATTAAGAGATTGGAGCTCCCACAAGGCTTGGGAGTTAAAAACCCCCTTTTGCTTAATATATAGTATAGACTAGCACATTTCACCCGTGCTATGCACGGATTATATTTACAATTATTTATATATGTGAATTGCGATTTTTAAATGCCTTTTTTTTTTTTTTTAATGCCTTCTTTTTTCCTTTTTTATATTATATTAAAGTTTAATATTTTAATAATAATCATATGTGTTAGACTTTTCAATGAATTAAATATTTTTTTTTAATTATATTATATTAAAGTTTAATATATTGATAATAATCATATGTGTTGGACTTTTTAAAAAAAAAATTTATGCTTGTTCTTAATGCATTAAAGTATTATTATGAGGAATAATAATCATATGTATTGGAACTTTTCAAGAAATTCATGTGTTGGATTTCAAAGAATTTTTTTTTTTATGTTTGTTCTTAATGCATTAAAGTGTTATCATGAGGGTAAGATTTGGGGGTTAGGAGAAGTTAATAAATGCTAAGGTTTTTTTAAAAAAAAAATTAAAAAATCAAGAAATTTAGATTGGGAGATTAGAGCTCCCACAAGACTTGGAGTTAAAAATCTCTTTTTACTTAATATATAGTATAGATACAGATTTAGCTACCTATAAAAAAATGAATGCATTAGTAATTCTCACTAAAACAAATTGAAGTTTTGGAGAGAAATTTATTATTGTCAAAAGTATCATTGTATTTTTAGCGATAAAATTAAACATTTAGCAATGAATTAATAGTATCATTTTGCGATCAAAATTTCCATCTAAAAAAATAAATATTTTAGTATAAAATTATTTTATTTTAAAAAGTGTATTTAATAGTAACATCATCAAAATTTTGTCAACAAAATTTTGTACTCAAAAAAGTCATTGTCTCTGTCCCACACACTTGCACAAAAATTTAATGAGAACAGAGAATTATACCAATTATATCAATTAGTAAGAGCGGCAAATAAAATCAGTGCATGAATGTTCTCCAAAAAGGCATTTATAGCCAAAAGAGATTACTGTATGAAGGGAATAGACGTAATGGAAAAGCTACCTAACGTAGCACTAAAACTCAAACCCAAGTATCTAACAAATGAAGAAACGCCTGATTCACAAAACAAAACCACACCTGGTCCGAGCACTACACTTCATGGCTTTGCAAATTTGAAAGTAGTGCATGCTCCTACAGGGAAAGTAGCATTGCTTCTACGCCCATCTCCTCTTTTGTTTACATAACCTGGATAATCATATCTTGAGAACCATGCTTCCTCAACCAAGCACAGACCAACCTCCTCTGCTAACTTATCTATTTCCCAAAGATTGAAAGGGTGAGCCGTCTTGTGCGTCACGTGCACTTCTCCATTGTCTGTCAACATCCCACTTGCACTACTCAAGAAGCCCTTCACCACATCCTGGTGAAACCTGAAAATGCATTATGGAATTTGAAATAGATGATCTCAGTGTCCTCTTGATAGTTTCACTTTCAACATATGTTAAAACAAATAAATATAGAACACAAAATCCAAATACAGAACTAAATAGATAAATTTTTTGAAATGTAGGTTCCGTCAATAATCTTGTAAAATGTTGTCTATTCAAGTGTTTTTTGTGTCGGGTTCTGCATTTGGTTTTTGCGCTCCTTGGACACCAGAATATCAAACAATGAAAGAAAAAGGGAATGATTAGTGACCATGAGGCCCTATTACTTTTTAGTTTAGAAGAGAACTTACATAATTTGGATCGATGAGTGTTCACGTAAAGTGAATCCTGCGTGAGGGAAATTAAACACAATTCTGTCGAATAACTGGAATCCAAGTCGAGGGTGTAGGCTCATGGTGGTGCCATCAATTTCATGTAAAATGGTGCAACCAAGGTCCTGTAATTGCTTCAAGTTGTCGCTCGCAGTTGGGTACTTCATCATCAGAGACTCTTCGTTTTCGTATTTGTATATATCTCAGTTAATCAATATTCAACATCTTGTTCATAAATATATATATATATATATATATGTGGAGATGAATCATAAAAACTTGTGACTATATTGGCTTTTGAAAAAAGTTCAAATCTTCACAAACACAGACTATTAATTTTTGTGAGTCCCACAAAAATCAAAGAGTCAGAATGTGTTTGTGACATTGTCAGTGAATGTCGCTAATGGCACTGTATAACTGCTAGGTATTGTAGCGAACCTAAGACATACCTTGAGAGTCAAGAGAGGTAGCCACCATGTTGAGAGCAGAGCCAAAAGCAGTGGCTAAGCAAGCAGCAAATGAAAAATCTCCCTCACCAACTAGCAATATCTTCTGAGAGCTGCTATAGTGTTTTATCCATCTCTCTTCTTCTTTGTTAGTACTATAATTTTGAGAAAAGTCCAATTCCATTTTCTACTCAACTTAAAAATCACAAACTCAACCTAAATAGCTGCTACCGCTGCTGCCGCCGCCGCTACCGCTGCTGATAATGGTATTGTAGTATGAATTTATAATAAGAGTTGAAGGAGTATTTGATTAGCCACCAAGGATTTAACAATCATTATTGGGATTGTGAATTTATGGTGATATATCAGCCTCTTTGAAATCAGAACTTAATGATCAATTCATTCACTATTTCCAAAGAGTTTCTTTACAGTCCCCATCCATTGTGTATCCTTGAGATGTAAAATAACTGATTGATGACTCTTTGAGTGCTACTACTCTGTTTTGCCCTGGAGAGAATCTAAATTCTTGTACTGGCTACATGCATGCAAATTCACTTCCTTCCATTCAAACATGATGTATTGATTAACTACGGGTTTTTTTTTGTTTTTTTTATTTATCTATATATTATATAAAAAAAAATAGAGTTTCTAACCCACAAGTCTCGTAGGAGATCAATATCCCAATCTTGATTTTTTAATTTTTTTATTTTAAAAAAAAAAAAAATCTCAGCATTTATTGATTTCTCCCACCCACAAGCCTTTTTGACTTCTCTCACATATCTACCCTTTTCAACTTCTTCTATACACTATGGTTAGTGATGAGATTGTTAAATTATTTTTATAAAAAATCTAAAAAAAAATAATTTGTATATTAAAAAAATATCTAAAACAAATATAAATTCTTATTAAATCTATCTATCTATATATTATGTGAGTAAAAAGGGAGTTTCTAACCACAAATCTTGTGGAGTTCTAATATTTCAAATTAAAATTTCTAATTTTTTGATTTTAAATAATTAAAAAAATCATCTATAGCTCTCATTGAAGAAAAAAATAATAATAATAATAATAAATAAAAAAAATTAAAAAAAAAATTGAATATCTCTTGATTTATTACTTTCAAATGGAAAGTATATCAAATATATAAAATAAAAAATAGAAAGTATACTAATCCATTTCAAAATTTAAATTTGAAAGGCGCTAAATATGGAAAGTTGCAAAATATCTATGTACTATTATAAATTGCAAAATATTATCATTTCATTAAGGTTGAAAGTTGTAATTCTTTTTTCTCATTTTTTTTTTTTTTGTTTAATTTTTTGTTAATACGTGTTACAATATGACTGGTCTATAAATTAATTTATATTCTTAAAATAAAATTTCAAATTTGGATTCTTGCTTAAATTATGTTATTATAATTGAAATGAGATCAATATTCATTCCTTAAATTTTGCATCCTTTATTAAATTATAAAATAAAATTTCAAATTTAAATTCTTCTTCAAATTATATTACTACAATTAGAATGAGATCAATATTCACATGTATCATAATGATGTATCATAATATTTTATTGGTCTAAATATAATTTGTTTTAAATACATGTGTTCAAATTATTAATCGCTATTAATTTTTTTCTTTTTTGTTTTAAATTTTATTGCAAAAAAAATTATATCCTTCTAAACTACAGGACTTGAACAATAATATTTTTTAATATAATCTCTTCCTTTTTTTTAACAAAAGAACAAAACATAACTTTTTTAGTACTTAGCAAACATGGTAGATGTTGTTAGACTTTTTTTTTTTAATCTCAATTGTCAATTAAAAAAAATTAAAATAAAAAATAAAGATATCTTTGGCTTAAATTGTTAAAAAGTTATTTTTGCTAAAATAAATTAGAAAGACACGTTAACTTTTTTTTATTAAAAGTGATAATTCGTTAAACTTTTTTTATTTAAAAAAAAAGGGGTTATAGATAATAATTTATTGTTCATCTATAATTATTTTCAGATTAAATGAAAATATCATATTAAATTTTCTTCTTACCTTTTTTTATTCAAATACTTTTATTTTGAAAAAAATTTGTTTTTATTCTATTTAATATTTTATTGTAATTTTTAAATTAAAAAGAATTTCTAAAAAATCATATTTAAATTATTTATGCCATTATAAAAGTAATTATTTTTAATATCAACTTAGTGATAGTTTGAGAAGTACAAAATAAGTTTACTTTTATACTTTTTACGAAAATATGTACAAAAAAATAGAGACGTGATGTGACGTGACTCAAAAAAAATAATTAAGTATACTTTTTTTATTTTTTTACGAAAAAATGTATAGAAAAGTAGAAATGTGATGTGACCTAAAAAAATAAAAAGATAAAGTAAGCTAATATGGCACTTTCCAAACAACCATTTATTAGATGATTCCTTTCTGAAAAGTGTATTTTTTAAATATTTTCAAGAAAAATTCTATTGAAAATCTTAAGTATATTGCATTTTCTTTTGTTCATTAATATTAAACTTTTAATTAATTTTATTTATTATTTAAAAAAATAAATTAGCAAATAATATGTATATTTATATAGATAATTTTGTTTTGATTGCTCAGGTTATTTGGTGAGTGTTGCCAAAATCCATTCAAATTTAATTTGAATTTTTAAATTTCTGTATAGGTCCCCACTTAATTAAAATTATATTATTCAATTTTAAAAAAAATTTAAGCTCAACTCAAGTTGATTGGGTTGAGCTCACCTAAGTTTATAATTCTAGCAAGAGAAGTTAAAAGTCACACAATTAAATTTGTGATAAATTAAAAAATGATAAATAAATGGGTAAATTACAAATACACCTCTTGAGATTTGTTTAAAGTACAAATTGTCCTCTGTGTTTTGAAAAATTACAAATACCCCCTTGTTAGACTTTTTTATTTAACAAAATTAACTAAAAAAATGAAATTCATAATTGTTCTCTTATAAAATAATAAAATTACCTAAATTATTAATTGAAACATATTTCTAATATTATTAAAAATTATTAATTGACTTGATGATTTATTAATAGAAAGGGCGAATTGTTATGAAATTAGAAACCTCAGGGGTGGAATGTAATTTCCAGAACCACGGGAGGCGATTCATATTTTAATCAAACCTCAATGGGTGTAATTGTAATTTACCCTAAATAAATTATGATAAAATTATGGGACTTAAATTGTAAATTTCAATCTTCTTTATTTTTATAATTTGCATACAAAAATTTAACTATTTATATTATTTTGTATAAAAATATATTATTAATTTTTTTAACATGCCGTGATTACCACTAGTTTATTTAATACTAAAAAGCCCATTATAGCCTAGCCTGAGAAAAAAATGAATAATCAAGGGGTGCCTCTATTCACACATCACATTTTATCTCTAGGCAAATCATTACTCAAGGTACACCTATAATAATTTAATAAATTAATATTTTGCTCAATACACACCACAACCTTCTACCTTTACCCTCACTCACTCACACACCCCACCCAAAATCTACCCACAATCTTCCATCTCTACCCTCACTCACACACCTCACCCACCCACGATATTCCATCTCCCCCTCCATTCTCTATTCAAACGGTGAAGACCCATTTGCTGAATACACTTTTTTCCTCATCAAAAACGCCATCGGTGGTGCTCAACACAATTGGAAACAACTCACATTGGAGATACCGTAGGTGAGTTCTCATTTGGCTCAGATTTTAGGATCTTAGGTAGTTTTTTCCATTGCCATGAAATTTGTATTCGCATGATTGAGTTTTCGAACCGTTCGACACTTGAATTTCGAACCCCAAACATATGTTCGGTCAATTTTTGTCGAACAATATGGAGTTCGACACTTGACTTTCAAACAAGAGTAGTTTTTCCGGTTCATTTATGTCGAACAAGAGTAGTTTTTTCGGTTCATTTATGTTGAACAAGAGTAGTTTGTCCAGTCCATTTCTTTCGAAGAATACTAGTTTGTCCGAGCCTTTATGGTAATTATACAAATGGTGTGTATCATAGGTTGTTCTTTATAGTCATTTCACCTAAAGTTAAAATTGTAATAAAAAATTAATTAATTAATAGTGTGGCTTGAGAAGAAAGGTGGTGTATAAATAGATCCTTCCATAATCAAGAGCTGAAGGAGGTTTGGGAAAGACCAAAATGACATCTAATTGAGTAATTATTACATACCGATATTAGGTGAAAATGTCATGTGGTATTCTTACCATTTACAAATGATCATACCAATGTTGTTTTTCAAATATATACATAAATAATGTGGGCCGAAAGGTACTTGATGTGGGCCGAAAGGTACCACATTGAGGTCGCTTAAGTTATATTTAGGGATTGTTTGGGGTGTCCTAAATAAGTGTACTTTTTGACTTTTTAGACTAAAAAGTTGAAGAAAAAAAAGATAGTTGTTTGGGTTAACTTTTTGACTTTTTATGGAAAAATGTGTATTAAAAAATTATATAAATTGGTGTGTAGGAGAAGATTAGGAGTGTGAGTTATACGGCCGTACTATATGCTCAGCTGAATTGATGCTAAGAAATGATTGGCTACTTTTCAGGCATTGCACTAAACGGTGCTATTCGGCCCGTGAGGGGCATCACAGGTCCCGTTTTGATAATCTGAACCGTTCAATGTGTAGAACTCGTCGAGTACTATATACATATGAAAAACACGTTGATCGGATATTGATAGCTATCTGATCAGATTAGTTTTTTTCCAACCGTTACCTGTAACACCATCTATTTTTTTTATACAAAATTGATTTGATCATATAGTTAGCGATATCCGATCAATGTGATTTTTTACAAACATATAGTAATCGACGTGTTCTACACATTCAACGGTTCAGATTATCAAAACAGAACTTGTGATGGGCCCCCACGAGCCGAACAACAGTGTGTTAAAATTACACTCCAACTGTGCAATTTTTCTTAAACAGCAGCCACAGATCTGAACCGGTCAGATTTGTCTTATAATTTTGTGTGTAACATTAATTTTTAAAAAAAAAATTTGATGAATAGTGATAACTTTTTAACTTTTTGAGTAATTTTTTGGCTTTTTAGCTTTTTTTGGACATGCCAAACTTGTCCTTATAGTCTTTCAATTTTGTTTAATTGGTGCAGATGATGTATTTTGTATAATTGTACAGATTTGGCAGAAAATATGTAAATTCAATTAAAAAAGGGGCGCAAAAGCAGATTCTTCGTGCAAGAAGCGAAAAAGCCGAGCCAGCCACCTCACCGCACGTGCGGCCAAGCTTCACCGCACGTGCGGCCCACATGAGCGCTCGAGCAACCCACCTAGGGATGCGTGCGTGAAATTTTAATGCTCTTTTGCTGGGAATAAAAGGAAAAAGAAGGGACTAAAAGGGGGTTCGAAAAATAGTCTAAGAAAAGGAGAGGCTAGGGTTTGAAAAAGAGATTTTTCCTCCAGCTTGAGGGACAACTTCTATGGGGGCTTCTTCCTCTTCCATCTCTTCCACCTCTTTCCACTTCTCTATAAGTAGCTAGGTTATTCTTTTCTAGAGTTTTAATGAAACCAGGGCCGGCCCTGCCCTAAGGCAGGTAAGGCTTGTGCCTTAGGCCCCAAATTTTGGCCCAAAAATAGGGCCCTCAAATTTAAAAAATTGTTATAAGTCCAACCTTTTTTTTTTTTTTTTTTTGGGTTTTAAGATCAATTTAAAGGGCCCCAAATGTTTTATTGGGCCCATGTATAATTTAGTCCATATTTATTTATAAATGTGTTTGGCCTATATTTATTAAAATGAAAATATATAAATAAATAAATAAAAACAATAGGGCCCCTAAATTTGGTAAAACATATAAACATATATAACATAGGGCTCCTAAATTTGGCCCAAAAATAGGGCCCCTAAATTTGGTAAAATATTATAGGCTCAATGTTTTTTTTTTTTGGTTTTAGGATCAATTTAAAGGGCCCCAAAATATTTTTTGGGTCCATGTATGATTTACTCCATATTTATTTATAAGTGTAGTTTGGTCCATATTTATTAAAATGAAAATATATATTAAAAAAAAAAAAGTGTTTAGGCTCAAGAAAAATAATACATACAATATATGGGCCCTATTTTTTTATTTTTTATTTTTACCTTCTTTATCTATTAGATTTTAGTGGAATAAATAATTTTGCTCAAATTTTTTACCTAGGTCTTTATCAATTTTAATTGAATACTTTTTTCCTAATTTTTTTGTTCTAATTTTGTTTTATTAAATTGTTTTGTTTATAATTTTAATGATTATATGTGTAAGTAAATTTTGTTATAGCTACAAACAAATAAAAAAGTTGTAATTTATCATTTTATTCATAATTTTTTTTTTCAATATAAAAGGGCCCCAATTTCCGAAGTTCGCCTTAGGCCCCGACGAACTTAGGGCCGGCCCTGAATGAAACCCTAGCTACGTAATGAGGTTTTCTTTTTGGATTTTGATTATGTAAAGGTTTGAACAATTGTATGGTGCTTTAGAAGTTTCAAATCCATATTTTTCATTATCTCTTTGAATATTCGACTTTCTGTGATTGTTGAATGCTTTCTATACAATAGTTTTCTTTTCTTTCATATTCAAGGTATGAGATGAGTCATACTACGAGGGACGAGTCGTTTTGCTACCCTAGTTTAGAGCGAACGATTCGTACTACTTGAGATGGTTCGTGCCTATACATTGAACGTGATGATTCTCTTAATAAATGCTTCGAACTTGTAGTTGCGAAGTATTATTTAGTTCGAACCGTAGCATAATTGATTTTAAATTGAAACCTTATTTACATAACTAGTGGTGAACTCATTGCCCTAGGTTTTTCCCCAAATTAATACATTCATCTTTATTTATAATTGCTAGTTTAATCTCTTAGTTTATTTTATTTATTATTAAATTAGTTTATGAATCAACCATCTCTTCGATCGAAATTGAATTAGGAATTTAACAATTAAATTAGTTAATTTCACAATTGTCCCTATAGATCGATACCTGGACTTACCATTATTCTAAAAGAATTTGATATAATTTAGTGTTTATATTTAGTGTGTGTAACAACCCATCAAATTTTGGCACCGTTACCGGAGACTTCTGGCGAAATTAATTAATTTAAAGTTATATTCTTATTTTAAATTATAATTTAGTATTTTATTTATTTTTATTCTTGGTTTACTACTCTCTCTCTTACTAGTGTCTACTTGTGTAGGATTCTCGCGTGTCTACACAGCAAGTAAACAGCCCACAAGCCCTAAAGATGACTTTCTTTGGAAGTGCCTTTCTTGGTCCTGAGTTTTTAATGAATGAGGATTATTTAAAAAATGTGTCGGCTTATTTTAAATGGAAAGAATCACAACCTCCATCTGAACTCACTCTTCTCAAAAGGAAAATATTAAATTTTACTCAGGAAGAGGGAGAGTTATTTTGTCATTGTTGGGAACGATACAAGAGCTATGTAAATGCTTGTCCACAGCATGGCTACAAAATGACTCAACTCATTGCTTTCTTTTACAATGGGTTGAACTCTCAAACAAGTCAGTTTGTAGACACAATGTGGGCAACTGAATATTTTGAGATGTTTCCAGCTGAGGTGTGGATTTCTTTTGACCAACTCGTTCAAGACTTTCATAAAAGTGCATACTATGAGATTTTTGAAAAAGAGCTGCAAATTGAACCTATTGAAGCCACCACACATCTCTCCAATGATCCAACAACTGATATGGGGTTAGTATTTTTGTCACCTGAGCCTACAGTTGCACCCATAGATATGACAGAAACTCTGCCCATAGTTTTGGCCTCTTATGTGGAAGAAATTGAAAGGGATTTAACTGTAGAAACTTATAATGATAAAGTAAACTAGCATGGATGGGATTTTATTTTTGGTTTAGATCTTATTGTGTCCACCCATGAGATTACTTTACACACTATACTTTTCACACACATATTTCTCCACTGTGTGGATCGTCTTCCCACAAGTCATTTACAACCTAGTCCTGCACTGTTGGATGGGTTGATTTATTTCGGTACAAGGACCCATATCTCATAAATTGGAAGAAAAGACGAAAATAAGTTTGTGTTGATATTTGGCTAAAGATAATAAATTTAACTCTTCTCGAAAGGAAACCTGAGCATTTTAGTTTTATTTATTTATTTATTATTTTGTGTGTTTTCAGTGTGGTGTGTCAAAAAAAAAAAAAAGAGTGTGTACGTGTGTTTGGTGTGTCCCTGTCTCGCTGGATGTACGCCTACGCCGTTTGGTAAGATCCTCTCTCTCTCATTTTACCATCCACTTTCCACTTGCTTACATTGAGGACAATGTTGTATTCTAGTTGGGGGAGAAGGTTTTTGTAAAAATAATTCATATTTGTATTTACTGCACTTGATTGCACCATTTCACTTGATTTTCACTTTGTGCCAGTATTGTAGTGATTTGAGCATATGTTAATTGGAGAACATAGTAGGCATGCATGACAAGGGTTTATTGATAGATACTCGCATGTGATGTTTGCACTAGGAGAGTTGTTTGTATTTGTGGTATTAGTACACTTATCATGAGTATGCTCGATTCACATGAATACACTTTCATAGCAGTGACCTCTCTATTATAATCCCTAGTGTACATCGTTGATAATTACTAGTGTTGCAGAAAAGAATAAATGAGTAGTCAAGATTCTTAAAAAAAAAAAAAAAAAAAAACACACTTGACTTATTTGGGTTCGTAGCCTCTTTAACTCGAGTTATTAAACGCGTAAGGGTGTCTTTACACCTAGTGCCCTAAAACCGTCTGGTTTGAGAGTCATTGGCCCAATACTTGCTACATGAGTTAATTAGAAAGTTTAAGGGACCTAGACATTGCACAGTTAAGGAAAAATAAGGAGAATGACTTGTTCGGATTCGTAACCTTTTTAGCTCGAGTTATTAACCCCGTTCACACCTAGTGTCCTAAAACCGTCTAGTTTAGGAGTCATTGGCTCAATGCTTGTTACATGGGTTGATTAGAAAGCTTAATGAATCAAGACATTGCACAGTCTTTCCAAAAAAACAAAAAAAAAAATTGAGAATCTTGATTGCAACAGTTTAGTCTTTTTGTATATGTTGGGTGTTATTGTGAGTTACATTAGCAATTATAGTGGACAGTTAACTAGTTATGGGAAATGCACTTTACACCAAGGGCACTTATGATGGGTTTACTAGCATTCATTTGTATTAACTGAATTGTGGTTTTGGCTCAATAGATTCCTTCATGCTTGTCTACTGTGCCTTCAATGAGTCATCATGTTTTAATATCACACTGTAGTGGTACATAAGTTAATTGTCAGGTGGAATGGTGTGGTTAATTGTTGTTGAGCAGATATGAATATGTTGATATTTGTGAGTATCATTTCTGGAAACCCTCACGAGACTATACTCGTCTACCTGGGATAACCTTATGGTTGAAAGGCTTATTGCATATGCTAAATGCAATCGTGATTCCTACGAAAATGACTTAGAGTTATTTTACTTCTCTTATTTGTTTTGTTTTGCTCGATGACTAGCAAAATGTAAGTTGGGGGGTGTGATGTGAGCCGAAAGATACCACATTGAGGTCGTTTAAGTTACATTTATAGTCTTTCAATTTTGTTTAATTGGTGGAGATGATGTGTTTTGTGCACTTGTACAGATTTGGTAAGAAATATATAAATTCAATCAAAAAAGGGACACGAAAGCAGATTCTCTGTGCAAAAAACGAAAAAGCCGAGCCAGCCACCTCACCACACGTTCGGCCAAGCTTCACCGCATGTGCGGCCCATATGGGCGCTCGAGCAGCCCATCTAGGGATGCGTGCGAGAAATTTTAATGCTCTTTTGCTGGGAATAAAAAGTAAAAGAGTGGACTGAAAGAGGGTTCGAAAAATGTTCTAAGAAAATGAGAGGTTAGGGTTTGAAAATGAGATTTTTCCTCCAGCTTAAAGGGCAACTTCCATGGGGGGCTTCTTCCTCATCCTCTTCATCTTCCCACTCTTCCATGAGTGGTTAGTCTTCTTTTCTAGGGTTTTGATGAAACCCTAATCATGTAATAGGATTTTTCATAAGCTTTGATTGTGAATCGGTTTGAATCAATGTATGGATGATTTAAAAGTTTTTAATCATTGTTTTTTCATCTCTTTCAGTATTTTACTCTCTGTGATTGTTTAATACTTTCCATACATTAGTTTTCTTTGTATTTGTATTCAAAATACAAGACGAATCATGTTACGAGAGACGGGTCGTGTTGCTACCGTAGTTTAGAACAAACGCCTCGTGCTACTCGAAATGATTCGCGCATGTACGTTGAATGCAACAACCCTCTTGATCAATATTTCGAACTTGTAGTTATGAAATATTGGATATTTCAAACCGGATTGCAATTATTGGCCAATGTTTAATCTCATTTATATGGCTAGTGATGAATTCTTTGCCCTAACATTTTTTCCCAAAAATCAATTTCTCAAATCCTAATTTTAATTATCAATTTAATTTCTCAATTTCATTTAATTCCTGTTTAATCATAACATCTCTCAAACCCCAATGTTGTTTTTCAAATATATACATAAATAAGATATATATATATATATATTAAAGGTACTACCTCAACAATGGGCAAAATTTGCTCCAACTCATTTGGCATCACTCTACTTTTGCTTGCACAGCTTAATACCACCCAATCATGTCATAGCATCATGTATGGTTGGGGGTTCTCATGGTTTGTGCATGCCTGTGATACACATGGATAGATTCCCCTAGGGTTCAAAAAATATCCAGAAGATGGCACCAGGAAAATTCAACAATGCTAAGTAGCCCAAGTTTTCTTAGTTCGAATGGTTCGAATGTCCCAAAACGACATCATTTTAAACGTAAAACGACGTCGTTTTGACACATTTAAGCCACTTAAGCCACACAAATTCGGGTCACCAATCATTTTTTAGAAAAATTATAGAGCATTGCTCAAAAGACTGCAAATGATCGTAAGTCAATCCTTCTAGATATACACACAACTGATCCACAAAAGTAATTTGCTTCGCTTGCATCTTGCACCACTGTACATAATTTGCTCATATAGAGGTCTTCAACTACATACCACTCTGTACACTAAATACCCCAAAGCCAAGTATGGTTTTTACCTATATATTAGTGTTCTCAACACAATTCTAGCAACAAAAGTGCACAAAAGCAATTCGGCTGTTTTTCAGAAACAAGTCTCAGTCCGATTCTCACTCACAGCTGGTGATCAAGATCCAACAAAGTGTTCTGCAACCATGCTGATCTCGCAACGCTCAGACGTTGAAGCTCTTGCAAAATGTTTATGTAACCATTCAAGTCTCTTCCCCGCACTTCTGTATATCTACGAAAACCAAGCTTCAGTGCTTCATGAGCAGAATTATACACATCGCAATCAGTTCTTCCAAATGTTTCCAAGATATGGTTGAAGTACTCATGGAAGATCCTGGAGCATTCATTTCTGACATCAACTGGGCTGTCATTCATATATGTGGTGAAATTTGTTTGAGGAAGTATGGATTCAAAAGAAATTGGCTGTTGCAGTGTTTGAATTGGCGTATCTTGAAGATATCGAGCTGTTCCAACGTACCCTGTGATGTTATTCATACATGCTGTGAAATTTGTTTGATGCAGTCTGAATTCAAAAGGAATTGGTGGTTGTAGTGTTTGAATAGGAGCATTTTGAAGAAGTTGAAATTTTTGGTGAGACGTATGCAAGTTCCTCCGAGCTTTCAGTATTTTCTTAGCAGTCGGTGAGAATCTGAATTTGAAGGTACTGCACTCTCCTAAAGGGAAGGGCTCATCACATCTCAAACCAGCACCCCTCTTATTGTTGTAACCGGGGTAGTCCTCTATTTTAAAATCAACAAGGTCAATTAATGCCAAAGAATTTTGAGCTGCGAGTTCCTCAAGATTCCAGTGGTTAAATGGAGGCGTGGTTTTGTGGTTTACATGGATTTCGCCATCAGCACGTAGCATGCCACTTGCATTCCTGAAGAATTCATGCACAAGATGTCTATGCATCCTGTATATTGCATAAAACGGGTAATGAAAACATACAAAATAAGGGAACCCAGAAAAAAAATAAATCAACATTAAAGAAAGAAACACAATAAGCCTAACGATACACAAGCAAATTCAATGTTTTGAAATGCATATGCTAATTTTTTGTGGATAAATTGAGGATACTTGATGACATGCCAAACAAAAACAAGTGTGCGTCAAGGGTTCATATGCTCTTTGACCCATGTCCATATTCATTTTGTTGCATGCTGGAAATCTTGTATTATTGTGGGAAAGTAAGATGCATTAATGTCCTTGTTAATAAATTGTTCAACACGGATGGAAACAACAGGATTCAGTTTCTGTAAGGTTCAAATGTCTTCCCAGTTCCATAAATTGTATTACCATGGGATGGGCAATTGAGATTAGTCACCCAAGCCCCCAACACTTCAAATTTGGCATATGATAATTAATACAAAAAATAATCACATCGTTATCCATAATGTCACAAATGCGAATGGACATATGGACGTGCAAACATGCAGTTTTTTTCTTTTTATGTGACTAAATACGGAGTTATAGTAGATGAAGTTACAAACACAAAGTAGCAAAGCATGCATTCACAAAATAGCAACGGGGATAAAACAATACTTTTGGATAACATTCAAATCATGCAAGTGTCACCAAGTAGTAGAATGGTACTTTCACCATATCAGATGCTTAAAATTGTCAGCACATGCTCAAACCACAAGCATGTCCATAATCAAAAAGTTCATTTAATTACATTGCATGGAAAACAAGAAAAAAAATAATGACTATGCTGAGTATTGATGACAACACGTGACGAAGATTACATAGGCAAGCTTAATATACCTAGACAAATGTGTTTATCATACTTGATAAAGAACGAGTGAGTAAATATAAAAGAATTCACAAGAAAGCCACTCACTTGATGAGATGGATCGCGTCTTCTTTTCCATGGAAGCCTGCATGAGGGAAGTTAAAAATAATCCGGTCAAACTTCCGCATTCTGAGATCGGTATGAAGCTTCATTTTGGTTGCATCGACTCCATGTAAAATGGATGCACCCCACAACTCCAATTTTTCCAAATTTGACTTCGCTTGCTTGTACTTCTTGATCAATGTATCTAGTTAAAGAGATAAATAAAGAATAAAAATGCCAAGAAGAAAATATCAATACCGAGAGAACAAAATATATAAAGAATATGAACAAATGTACTCAACTTGAGAAAGGCTAAAATCAGTAGCACACGAATCAACATCAGATGATGAAGTGGATATCTTCCCAACATAAGTCATCTAATTGATACAAAATTTAAAACTAGTCAGCTTCTATGATGATAAAAAATATTTTGAATTTAAGACATGACATACTAGGGCCTCCATTCAATTGAATATGATATGACCCATATGAGTAAGGAGCAAGTCCTTTTCTAATTTTCTGGAAATTAAAACAACACAAAAAATGAGAATCAAAGCCATCCTTTTCAGAAGGATGGAAAAACGGGTGAGGGGAAAAAAATAAAGCCAAAGAAATGGGGTATGAGTTTTGGAGAATGAAACCTAAGCTAATTGTTAGTGGCTTATCCATTAGGCAAGTGACTCTGCTGCCTAAGGCCTCGTATAGAGAGAGCCTCATATTTTTATTTGTTTTAAGTAGCTTTTATTCTTAACAAATCTCTTTACAAATACATGATTCCAAAGGCAAGAAACATAAGCTTTGAATAATAATAAAAATATGATGAAAACTAAAGAAGCCCATTTAGATTTTTGCCTTGGGCCAGGATGTATGTCTCTGGAAGCTTAGAAGAAGAAAGAATTATAGGCTAGGATGGAGATCTTCTACTCTCTTCACACTGTGTGCTCTCCTAGATGGGTCGAGTATCAGAATATGCGAGATATCTACACCTGATCATCCTCTATATTGAGCTATCCTTAAGATCTTTTTCCCATCAAAACATGAAAAAAAAACCTAACAGATGTGAGATTAGATCACCGCTACGCCTGAACAGAACAAACAATAACCAATTTGACTTTTCCACAAAACAAAATCAATTGGCATATTGACCAACATTAGGGAAAATTCAAACAAAAAAAATACCTACACAGTTACTACAGTACATGAAACAAGAAGTATTGTATATCACATTTTTGAGAAATGTTAGTTGACAGAAGAATCACCATAGCCATTACAGAAGAGAAAAGTAGCATAAACACACACATACAACTACACAAATATCTTACGGGTTTTGCCATAATACATTCTTATAAGCGAAAGATCCACTCACTGATCAGAGACATTAGTCAACTTCTCAGACAATCATCATCATCATAAATTAAAATCTTGAATTTGAAACATGAGATATACTAATAAGGCCTCCATTCAATTGAATATATAATGACCATTCCTAATTTCCTGGAAAAATAAATAAATAAAACCAACACACAAAACAAACCTGAGAATCAAAAACCCTTTGAGAAGCAAAATAAAAGAAAGCCAATGAAATGGGTAATAAAAAACCAACATTAAATGAAACAAGGAATGTATCAATTTCTCTGAAAACGAATCACGATTTCCATCACGGAGGAGAAAAACATATATATATATATATATATATATTATGGGTTGGGTTTTTTTCCATTTACATTAAAGAAAAGGGAAATTTAGTTATAAACCCCTTTTACATTCCTTTTATTGTTAAAAGGATTAAGAAAAAAATTATATTTTCTAAACCTCCTCATAATTATAAAATTTTGCATAAAAGACAAAATTTATTATTTAAATATTTTATTAGACTATTATACCCTCAATTAAATTTCCTCACTTTCTCCACCCACTCTCTCCCCACCTTCTCTGCTGTTTTACGAGCTCTCTGTTATGATTCTCAACATTCTTCGATCTCCTTCTACGTCGATTCAGTTTTCCGATCACTCTCCGGCGGTTCATACGCCGCCGCCGGTGTCTTCCTCAAAGCGGTGGAACATGATCGAAGCCTCAACCAAGCAAACGCACAAACAAATTCTCTCTTTTCCTTCTCTCTTCCATTCCTAGGGTTTGGATTGGATTCGTTCGAAGCTCTCGTGATTTCAACCAAAACTGTGAATATACCTAAATCACTCTCAGTTGCAGAGAATTTTCTTTGAATGGCGCATAGGTTTCGCAGTGGAAGAGATCGTCGGAGATGATCGGAGAAAGCTTCGACGACGTCGACGTATCGCCTTCCAATTCTCATGAAGTTCATGTTCTTGCCGTTGATGATAGCCTCGTCGATCAAAAATTCGAATTGTGAAAGAGTATAGAGACGAATCGCGCGACTCTTCAAAATTTTCATATTTGAACACAGTTCTTCAGATTTTTCATATATATATATATGTGTGTGTTTGTTTGTGTATGTGTGTGTGTGTGTGTGAGAGATTTTTCATTTGTGTGTGTGTGTGAGGGAGAGATTTTTCATTTGGATAGTGTTGTTAAGTTCTTAAATTGATCTATTGATGAGTTGTTACTATGTTCTCTCAACTTTTTGTTGTAAAATTGTTTTTGATTTTGATAAATTTTTGTGTCATGAGTGAGCAATCTGGATTGTGTATATGTAATAGATAACAGAGAAGCCAAAGAGGTGATACGAAAGAGGCAAGTAACTGTGAAGAAACAGTAAAATTTTACTCTGATTCTATTGCTCTGTTTTTTTCATTTGACAGAACCAGAGTAAAATTTTACTTTTATACAGAGTAAAATTTTACTTTTAGTTTTAGAGTCTCACAGTTTACTTGTTTTTCAGAGTAAAATTTTACTTTTATACAGAGTAAAATTTTACTTTAGTTTCAGAGTGTAACATTTTACTCTTATTCAGAGTAAAATTTTACTTTCATACAGAGTAAAATTTTACTCTGAAATACATAGTGAAGATGGCTTAATAGGAGAGCTGATAGATATGAGGGTAATATAGTAAAAGAAACAAGTTTTAAAATATCAGGGGGTTTTGAAAGTACTTATATAATTCTTGTCCTTTTGAAAGGCAAATTAGATAGTGAGGGGGCTATCACCAAATCCCCCTAAAGAAAACCCTAGTGGAAACTCCAAGAAAACGATACAAGAATCGCATATCCGTACGTACCGATGAGAGAGAGAGAGAGAGAGAGAGAGAGAGAGAGGGTTACCATAGGAGTCGAGGGAAGAAGCGAGGATGTTAGAAGCAGAGCGAAAAGAGTGAGCCAAAGAGAGAGAGAAAGAGAAATCTCCATCACCAACTACAAGTATCTGATGAGAGGATTTGTAATGCTTTACCCATATCTCACTCTCTTCATCTACCACCTCTGCTTTTTCCATTAATGTCTTTTCCGTCTCGCACACGCACTCACTCTCTCTCTTTCTATACTCTGCACAAAAAAAGATAGGCAGGAGTTGCAGAGACGAGAGAGAGAGAGAGAGAGTACTCGCTCGTTATTGCAAATTTGCGAGTATTAATAAGAAAACGACAAATTCAAATTTGATAGAATGCCCACTCAAGACTTGTGAGAATAACAGCTGTGCCACTGTGTTTGTGACGAAATGGGATTTTAAAAGGGTAGTTTGGGAAATATCGGATTTTACGAATCTTCGGAAAGCAGACCGCTGGGCCGAGGAGAAGCGTACGTAATAAGTTGCTAAGGAAAAATTATTTTGTGCTCCTATGCGTCACCCATTGCTCCTCTGGGTGTTTTCGGAAGTTACTTAAAAATTGATTTTTTAGAATTTTTTTGCCTTTTTAAGAATAAAAAAATATGAGAGATAGTGTGATTTAAAATAGGCTAAAAGTTTTAACCAGCTTTTCAAATGAGCCTAATATATTATAGGTTTTTAAAAAAATGTATAAAAAAATATGAAAAATAATATAACATAAAATGGATTAAAAGGTAAAAAATTACTTTTAACCATCTTCCCAAAATGAGCCTATATCTTTTGTTGTTCTCCTATCATTTAATATAAAATTTTAGACTCTATTTCTTCCACCAATTACAACACCGTTGAGGCATTACTTGACGAGTGTTCTAAGACTAATCAATAACCTCTAGTTGCTAAACCTGGTTTCGTCCTGACTTTTTATTTTTGGTAAATTACATTCACTCTGTGGGTGTTTGGGAAGTGAGTTTTTCTGTAGGTTTTTTTAGTTATAGGATATTATTGAAGAAAATTTATTTCTGTTTGAGAAGATAATTTGGTTTTTTTATGGTTGGATGTGATGTTTGTGAGAGAAAAAGTAAAATGATTATGAGGTTTGATGTGATATTTTGTTTCGATTTGTTTTTTTTTTTTTTATTTTGTAAAACATTTGTCTTGTAATGAAAAAAATCAAAAAAAACATCCAAAAACTAAGTTGTCAAACACCGTATTTGTTTGGTTTTTGTTTTTCAGACTTAAGTTTTTGAAAATTTTGGAGTTCTTATTTGGTTATTCAAAAAACTAGAGAAGTTTTCAAACTTACATGGAAGTACCTTTTGATGTTACAATTTTTATTTTTTTTTTAATTGTCTCTCCACCTATGAAGGGAAATTTGAATTTGCATTGTAAATTTTTTTTGAAAATCAAATAAATATTCATTTTAAAAATATAATTTTCAAATCACTTTTTGAAAAAATAATTCAAAAAAGTGAAATCTAGCATGTAGAATATATACATAAAATTCTATGAGTACTTTTTGATGTGATAACTTTTTTTTAAAAAAAGTATCTCTCCACCTATGGAGAGAAATTTGAATTTGTAAGAGTATTTCCAATGATTCATCAGATTTTTTATCAAATCTGAGTATAAAAAAAAATAAAAAAATAAAAAGACGATTTCCTCTATTTGATATCGTCTGCTTCAACGGAGAAATTTGGCTTTTCATCAAACTACCAGTCAACCAGTCAATGCAAAAAAATGAAAAACCTAGTTCTGAAACAATTGGGGCTATTGTGTTGTGTTGGGGCTATTCTGAAACAATTCAAAAAACCTCACTCACTCTGTTTCTCTCTTTATAATCCCTTTACAGACGAACCATTTTTATCATATTAGCATCAACTCGTTCCTTCTCTCTCTTCACTACATCAAACTTGAGTGAAAATTTATAGAAGTAAGAAAAAAAATTCAAGGTATGTTTGGTTTAGTTTTGAGAGAGTAGTTTTTAAAAATTATTTTTGAGAGAGAATTTAGAAATTTTTTTGATTTGTTTGGTTGTGTATTTTGAAAGTAGTTTTAGAGTTTGGGAGTTTGGAATGATTTGATATTTTGTTATAATTGAGTAGATATGTATGAGAGAAAAAGTAATTGAGAATGAGAGAAGAGAGAGAAAAAGTGATTGATTGATGTGTAGGAGAGAGAAAGTGATTTTGAAAATTATTTTAGAAAAATTATAAACCAAACAGTTTTTTAGAAAAAAATTTCCAAAATCACTCTACAAAACCAAACCAAACATACCCTCAGTTTTTGTTCATCGATTTCGGATTTAATGGAGTTTCTGCTTCTAGGTTTTTTATTATACATCATTATGGAGACTTATATGTGTTTGTTTGGCTGATTTTTGATTTCTTCTTTAGCTTTGCTATTGAGATATACTGTCGACCTTTCTCTCTTCCCTTATTTTTTGTTTACTGAGAAAATAAAGAGGTGGTCGACCAGGGGGTCGACCTCCTAGTGTAAAATTTTCACAAAATTTGGCTTAAGGTGGTCATCTGGGAGGACGTCCGGCTGGACGTCTGGCCAGTCGTCACAGTAATTTGCTGAAAGATACAACGCATCTTCAGTTTGGTAAAAATTTGGGACTGTTCTTGATTTGATATCAGTTTGATAAAACCGTTGGAGCCAAAAAAGAGATACTTTTTCACCAAAATTTAAATTTGGCAATGCATTTACTTAACTGTTGGAGATGGTCTAATATTAAATTTTGTTTGAAAATCAAACAAATATCCATTTTCAAAATATTTCAAATCACTTTTTGAAAAAATAACTCAATAAAATGAAACCAAAAATGTAGATTAATTTTACTTGATGTTTTCAAAAAAAAAAAAAAAGGAAAATTACTATTTAAGATGATCCAAATAAGTGCACTTTTTAACTTTTTACGAAAAGATGTGCAGAAAAATAGAGAGGTGATGTGACCAAAAAAAGATAAAAGCGCACTTTTATAACTCTACCCAAACAAAAAAAATATTATTTAATTAGTATTAATTTTGATAAAAAAAATTTATCAATTTGTAATTATTTTTATAAAAATACACTAATACGTAATTTATTTATTTTTTTGTAGAAAAATGCATTCAATTTCAAAATTTTGACATAATTACAATGAATTTTCTTGATTTGTGTTTGAATAATGTACTTGGACAAGTTTTTAGAAATTTTTTTGGCAATAGGCTAACATCAAAATATTATTACAAAAAAAGTCCACTAGTATCTCTATTTTTTGACGAGATTGACTTCCCTTCAGTCCGATTACTCCTTCTAGTTCGATCCGTGATCGGATTGAAAGGTGTTGTTGGGCCCGTGAGGGCCCACCACAAGTCCTGTTTCAATAATACGAACCGTTCAATGTGTAGAACTCATCGAGTATTATATGCATGTAAAAATCACGTTGAGCAGATATCGATAGCTATTTCATCGGATCAGCTTTCCATCAATTGCTTATTTTTTCATCGTCCATTTTTTTTAATACAAAACTGATTTAATCACGTAGTTATCGATATCCAATCAACGTGTTTTTTAATAGACATGCAGTACTCGACGAGTTCTACACATTTAACGATTTAGATTATCAAAACAGAACCTGTGGTGGGCCCCCAGGAGCTTAACAGCACCCTCCAGTCCGATCACAAACTAAAGAGAAGTCAAACCCTTTTTCGACACATATTTTTGTAAAAAATTAACTAAAATAATCAATTTCCAAAATAACCATTAGAAAGGAAAAGAAAAGGTGATCCAAATAATTCAAACATAACTTTAATATTTTAATTTATATAATACTTAATATTATTTTTATTAATAATTTATTAATCATACAGATAAAAAATATATATTAGAGCAAAATAGGAGAAGCGTACGTAATAAGTTGCTAAGGAAAAATTATTTTGTGCTCCTATTGCATCACTCCTTGCTCCTCAGGGTGTTTTGACAAGTTATTTAAAAATTGACTTTTTAGATTTTTTTTCGTCATTTTTAGAATAAAAAATATGAGAGATGATATAACTTAAAATTGATTAAAAGTCAAAAGTTGACTTTTAACCAGCTTTCCAAATGAGCCCAATATATTAAAGCATCCCCATCGGTTCCCTTAAATCATTCCCTCACCTATTTTAAGGGGTTGGAGGTCCCTGATACCACCCCATCAGCTCCCTTATAAGCTACCCTAAACTAATATGTGCTACAGTGACTCCCTACAAATAGGAAGTCACTGTAGCTTCCTCATATCTAACAATGGTCGTCCATCCGGATGTCCTAGATGAGTAATTTTGGCAAAACTTGCTTCGCCGGTCATCCACCCAGATGTCCGGCTGGTCAACCCCCATGACGTCTAGCCGGTTGACTGGCCGGTCGAGCACCCCTTTCTTCTTCTCGACTGAGTTATAGAGAACCCCATGTATAAGCTTATGTATAAATCATATATGTGTTTACATTTTATACTTTTCATTGTAATGATGTGTCTAAACTGTTTAATTTCCTTTGTGATTGGTTTAGACCCCATTGATATTAGCTGCAATGAAGATTTCCTGCGTTGAAAGGCCGATTCAAGCGGGGTAATGAACACCATCCCCAGTTAAGAAGATGAAAAAGTGAAAGAATAGAGAAAGAATATTTTAATAATATTTTAAGGGAAGAATAAGGAAAAAAATAGGGAGTTTGTTGAGAGAAGTAGATAAAAAAATGATTCCTAAAATAGGGAATGAATTTTTTTAATAATATTCTAGGGTAAAATATAAGGTTACTGATGGAGATGCTCTTATGAGTTATTTTGAGAAGATAGTTAAAAGTTGACTTTTTAGTTTTTTTGGATTTTTAAAAAAAAAAATTATATAAAAATACGAGAAATAATGTGACGTAAAATAGGTTAAAAGGTAGAAGATTGCTTTTGACCATCTTCCAAAAATAAGCCTATATCTTTTGTTATACTCCTATCATTTAATATAAAATTATAAGCTCTATTTCTTCCACCAATTACAATACTGTTGAGGCATTACTTGACGGGTGTTCTAAGACTAATCAATAACCCCTCGTTGCTAAGCCCGATTTGGTCCTGACTTTTTATTTTTGGTGAATTACATTCACTTTATTTGGTTTCTGTTTTTCAGAATCAATTTTTTGAAAATTTTAGGTTGTATTTGGTAGAGCTTTCTAAATATGATTTGAGAGTAGGAGTTGTATTTCGAGTTTGTGAGTTTTAGAATTATGATTTGAGTGTGGAAAATTTGTTTGGTGAAAGAGTTTTGAAAAGAGTTTTGAATTGAGTGGGAAATTTTTGATATAACATATGATATTTGATACAAAAACTTAAAACTCATAACCAAACACACAACTCAAAATTCTATTAAATATGATTAAAAAAATTTAAAAATTTGAAAAATATTTTTTTCGAATATATAAAAATTAACATGTGTGAATTGCATACCAAAAAAAAAAAAATTTGCACTGTGTAGCAATCTGAATTTTTTTCGTAAGCCTTTATTTATTTATTATTACTTGATTTTATTTTTGGCTTTATTAATTGCGTAGATATATAAGAATTTAATGTGGCGTTTAATTAATTTAATTGTGTTATTTATTATATATAATTAATTTGAATATTTATATATATATATATATAAGGGTGTTATGTATATATTGAGTTTATTTAGAATATTTATATTTATATATGTTGTATTTATATATGTTGTATTTATATTATAAAATAAAATATAATGTTATTACGGTTTTATATATTAAACTTAGACCATCTCCAACGGTTCATCAAATCCAGCATCAAATTTAAAATTTGGTAAAAAAGTTACTGTTTGATGCTCCAACGGTTGCACCAAATCAATATCAAAATGAGATTTCACCAAACAATTCATCAAACTGAGCACAGAATACTAATTTCATCAAAACACGGTTTGTGACCGTTGGGGGAGACCAATCGGTCAACCAGCCGGTTGCCCGGCCGGTTGACCAACCGGTCGTCCAAGAAAAGGTTCAAACAGTTCCAAGAAAGGTTCAAACAGTAAAAAAAATAAAAAAAAATAAAATTTTGCCTTACCGGTCGACCAGCCGGTTGACCAGTCGGTCGACCACTAAAAGGTTCAAAAAGTTCAAAAAAAAAAAAAATTTTCCTTAATCGGTCGACCAACCGGTTGTCCCGGCACAAAAATTTGATGAAAGTTCACCGTTGAAGCGAGTGATATCAGATTTGGTGAAATAGGTCATTTTTTACTCTGATTTGATGAAAAAAGAAATGCACCGTTGGAGATGCTCTTAGGTTGTTGTAATCAAAAAGGTTTAGAGAACTTTTTTTTCAAAGCAGCAGCCACGGGAAGAAAGGAAGTGTGCACGCGAGAGAGAGAGAGAGAGAGAGAGAGAGAGAAATCAAGAAAAAAGAGTGTTTTATCAACAAAGAGAGTGCTGTGTGTGGCGTGAGAAAGAGAAGGACGGCGGGAGGAGAGTAGGAAAAGAGAAAAAAAATTGGGTTTTGTTTTGATGGTTTTATTAGTTCTTCAAATAATTTTTTGATCTTCAAAAAAAATTGTGAGTGCAAAACCCACTTCCCTTTATTTATATTTAGTTCGTTGTTTTTATTTATTTATTTTTATTTATTTGATGTTGAATTGATTTCATATTTGTATGGAGATGATTGATTGATTTTAATTATTTTGATTAATTCGGTATGGAAGGTTTAGGATTTTTAGATGATTGATTGATTTTAATTATTTTGTTTAGTTGTGTATATAAGGTTTAAGGTTTTTAGTTGATCGATTGATTTTAATTATTTTGATTAGTTGTGTATGTTAGGTTTAGGGTTTTTATATGGATTTATTTTATGATTGTAATCACACTCATGGTTATATGAAATTAAAATTAATTAGGAATCCATAGATAAATTCCTTATACTTCACCATGACTCCATGGATTGTTATTTTATTTGAGTCTTGGTGAGAAAGAGTGTATAAAAAAAGGTAAGGATTATGAGATTTATTTGAATGCCTTAGGCTTGGCATTGTTATGTTTGTTCTCATGAGTGAGATGTTTTGTATATGTATATTGTTGCATCATTCTCATGAGTAGACGAGTGCTTTGATTTACGCGCGTACGTATATGCTAACTATCCGGGGAGTGTAAGTCAAATTCGGAACGATATCCCTGTGTAAGTTTGGCTTCGGAGCGGTGTTAGGTATACGGGAGGCACATGGGATATATAAGTAGGCCGGAAGGGAAGGCCGAAGTGGTTGAATTAAGGTACAAAGAATTTAATTATGAGTTTATTGTTATAGTGTGAATTGTATTGATTTGTACATCTTGAAAAATAGTAAACGACCTCAATAAATTATGAAATTTGAGCAGAGGCATGTATACGTGATTCTAGACAACTTTTGTGTTTTAAATTTTTATTAAAAAGATCGATTAGAACTTATAATCGGATGATCTTGGTTATTGTAGTTTTGATTCATTTTAGCAATACAAATTTTAGAGGTTGTTTTAACCCACCAAACAAGCTCATTTTTATTAGTTTCGCGAAAAATGAAGTAAAACATTATTCTGAACACTTTTCGTGTTTTGAACTTTTCTGAAAAAATTCTTCTTACAGCAATTTCTTTTCGTTTTCAGTTCCATATTTTTCGATCGAAATTCGGTTATGATTTTCTATTAAGTTTTTCTCTCAACCTGTTCAGTTTTTACTAAATTCGTTCACTATACCTTTTAGGAAATTTGATTCTGTACAACTTTTGTTCTTTGAGTTTTGGTCAATTCGAATTATTTAAGCATGAAACAGTGCATTTTTATACTTCTTCAGTAAGTTACTTATGATTAAATTATACTAACTTTATTTTTTTGCAGGATGGTGGGTCTTACTAATTTTTTTATGCAGGGCTGACCCACCATATTTTTGTTTCTATTTTGTTTATTTTATACTCAATTTATATTTCGTTATGTACAGGCAATGCCACCGTATCTCGAGAAACTATCCATTCGTCTCGGTGCGATTGGAACTATTTGTCTTGTCCCGTAACAAGAATTAAATGTATTTTTGTTTGTATCTGGTGGATACGTGGGTGTTAAATCTTGTACTCATACCAGTATACTTATATACTGACCCACCATATTTTTATTTCTATTTTGTTTATTTTATACTCAATTTATATTTCGTTGTGTACGGGCAAGAAACTAAATGCCATCGTATCTCGGGAAACTATCAATTTGTCTCGATACGGTTGGAACTACTTGTCTTGTCCTCTAATAAGAATTAAATGTATTTTTGTTTGTGTCTAGTGGACACGTGGCTGTTAAATCTTGTACTCATACCAATATATTTGTATACTGACTCGTTTTGTCTCTTGGCAGCTCGGGTGCGTTCTGTTTGAGCTTAGCCGAGCTTTCTTGGTAGGATTAGTTGGGGCTACAGTGGTGATGTGGAATAACTATAGTTGTTGAACTTGTCGTTTGGACTTTTTTTGTTTTCTTGAGCTTAGGGTTAATATTAGTTTATGTATTTATTATTTTTTTTATAACTTTTGTATTGAGATAATTTGGCATGGTTTGTAACTGTACATTATTTAAGTTATTTTGACTATTTATTGTTACTTTAATGTTAGAGGTATTGGATAGTTATGAGATTATAGTAGATGGTTTGGTTGGCGTTTAGTTTTTTTTGTTTCACCCCTAGGATTTGGATGATGGAATATTAATTGGGGTTTAGTCCTAATTTAATATTTAATTGTCCAAATTTTGGGGTGTGACACACTGTTCCGGTCAACCGTCGGACGATCGGTGGGACATCTTGTAGGACAACCGATTAGCCCAAATTTTCCCGCCTTCGACCGAGTTTTCAAAATTGAATGTGGAATTAACTTTTGAAAATCATAAACAAACGTCATGCGCGAAATAAGCTCTAGAACTAACATTCCACAGCTGTACTAAACACAGCCTTAGAGTCCTTATTTGGTTATTCAGATAACTAGAGAAGTTTTCAAAATTCCATGAGAGTACCTTTTGATATGATAAATTTTTTATTTTTTTTAATTGTCTCTTCACCTATGAAGGGAAATTTGAATTTGCAATAGTCATTTTTTTTTGAAAACCAAATAAATATTCATTTTAAAAATATAGTTTTCAAATCACTTTTTGAAAAAATAATTCAAAAAAGTGAAACCTAGCATGTAGAACAAATACATAAAATTCTATGAGAGTACTTTTTGATGTGATAACTTTTTTTAAAAAAAATTTGAGCAATTTGCGAAGTTGGTAAAAAGCCAGCTTTTTGACTTTTTACTAAGTTCTCCCAAAAAAATCACGATTTTTTTTGCCAAAAAAGTCAAAAAATCAACTTTTTACCAACTTTCCAAAACACCTCTCTCCACCTATGGAGGGAAATTTGAATTTGTAATATTAAATTTTGTTTGAAAATCAAACAAATATCCATTTTCAAAATATTTCAAATCACTTTTTGAAAAAATAACTCAAAAAAATGAAACCAAGCATGTAGATTAATTTTATTTGAGGTTTTCAAAAACAAAAAAAAAAAAAAAAAAAAAAAAAAAAAAAAGGAAAATTACCATTTGGGATAATTCAAATAAGTACATTTTTTAACTTTTTACGAAAAGATGTGTAGAAAAATAAAGAGATGATGTGATAAAAAAATAAAAAGTACATTTTTATAACTCTACCCAAACAAAAAAGTGTTATTTTAATTAGTATTAATTTTGATAAAAAAATTTATCGATTTGTAATTATTTTTATAAAAATACATTGATACGTAATTTTTTTTTGTAGAAAAATGCATTCAATTTCAAAAGTATGACATAATTACAATGAATTTTCTAGATTTGTGTTTGAATAATGTATTTGGACAAGTTTTTAGAATTTTTTTGGCAATAGGCTAATATCAAAATATCATTACAAAAAAAGTCTACTATTATCTCTATTTTTCGATGGGATTGATAGAGATGGCAATTTAAACCCGGCCCGATAGGGACCCGATCCCCGACCCCGATTAGAATGGTTTTTTCCCGAAAAATACCCCCGTGGGACGGGGATGGTATTCGAAATTAAATTCCCGATCAGTTTCAGGCCAGGAACGGGGATCAGTGTTCAAGCCCCGGCCCGTCCCCGTCCTCGGCCCCGAATTTCCCCGAAGTAAAATTACCATTTTACCCCTATATATATATATATAAACCAATCCTCGTCACTCACACAACACACAGCAGCTGTAGCACCTCACTCATCACCGCCTCTTGTCACTCTCTCTCTCTCTAAAACCCTCCGCCGATCTCCCTCCTCCCATCACCGCCGAGATCTGAGTTAACTTTCCCTGATCTCTATCACTATCTCCGACCGCCGCTCCACCGTTTCTTTTTCTTCTCCAACGGCAGTGAGGCCAAGCTTGTCAAATCACCGCCACCATCACCACTGTTTGCGGTAGTTGCAGTGACACCATCCGACGGTGACCCTAGATCTAGAATTTTCCTTCTCTCTCTGCTCGATTTGTTATGTATATATATGTAGACACCCCATTTTGACATGTCATAAGACTTGGGCACTTTAGTTTGACCATCCTCACCAGAAAAATCAAATTGAAATTTTAATCCCAAACTTCACCTATATTGGCCATCACTAATTTGTAGTATTTTATAATTTTCTATAATTTGGTGTGGTGGTACATATTTTAAATGTTTTGTTTGGATATTTGATAAAATGAAAATGATAAAAAAATATAAAAAGAAAAACAGAAATAAAACATAAAAAAAATAGAAAATCAACAAAAAGAAAAAAAAGTGGATGGAAGATGGAATGGGGCGGTGATGGAGTATTTTTAAAAGAGAAAGTGAGAGTGGGTGGAAACTTACACACATGGGCAGGGGGACACAGCATTCTTCGGTGGATAGCATTTTAGGGTGGGTGAGGTAGAATTTCAAAAAAATGAGAGATACACATGCAGTTGGGGCCTCTCTCTCGTGGGTGAATAATATAAAAAAAGAGAGCAGGTGAGAAGATGGGAGAGAAAGGTGAGTGTATGATTAAAGAGGGCACATGGGCAATGGGGCCTGAGAGCTAAAACAAAAAATACATAAACACCACTACACTCGCTCTCTCAGGGGGGTCTGAATTGATTTTGATAGAATTTTTGGTCTTGCAAACTCTCTCTCTCTAGCCCCCGACACACACGGCTCTATCTCTCAGGTGCATTTTGAGGAGGGGAAGCTGGACACGCATGGGTAGACACACTGCTACACCATACACACACACCACCAACTTCATATTTACACAGCACACACAACACATGCTTACATATTGATACACATTCACACACCCAAGAGCACACACCCAAGAGAGACACCCAGCAGATGCATACACCCACGGCCATGAGCTCTCTCTTGGCTCTCTATGGACAACACGTGCACTGGCTCTTTCTCTTCTCTCTTTATAACACACTGACTCACGGCATAGACATTGATCATTCACAAACACACACCAGCTCTCACACACGGACTGAGCTCCCTCTCCCTCTCGGCTCTCTCCTTAGACACAGTCCACACACACTGATAGACACACACACAACACACAAAGGCACAGACCCAACACACACACACCACCCATCACAGAGCCACACACGCTCATTACGCACAGGCACGCCACTGATACACACACCCAGCACACATGGACACGGGTTGAAGACACACACAGATAAGCTGGACCTCTCTCTTTCTCTCGCATGTAACACACACACACGCAGAAGTGGTCCATATCTCCCTCTTTCCCCTCCTCACTCACCTCGGTTGCTCCATCTTCTCATCCACTACTAGTACCACTCCGATCACCGCCGATAATCACTGCAACAGCAGCCGCAAAAGCACCACATCTGCCACCGTAAACACCCTCATCAATTCAATCATCAACCCAAAGCCTCTCCTATCACTGTTGTTCCATTCCAACAAGCTTTGATCTCTCTCCTCCACACCAAAACAGCGCTGCAATCTGTTATGGTGTTTGAGAAAGCAGCGGCACTATCTCTCTCTCTAAAAAAGAGGAAGGACATGAGACCCAGCTCTTAAACAGGGGCTGAAATTCATCATCGAGGCCAGCAAGGCGGAGGCAATCTGTAACACACAAGGGACCTGAAAAAGAATATAACTCTCTTTCAGTTCAACCAATCCTTCAATTATTGGGTTACGGTCTTTTGAATTCAGACAACAAGAAGATGACAGATCCTCTGATGGGTTAATCTTTGCCAAATCCATGAATTTTCAACAACATCAACACATGATTCAAGATGGTGGGGCCCTCCATTGAAGATGCTTAACATGAGTACATGGGCTAGACGGTAATCTGCTGATGTGGGCCAAGGCCCGCTGGATCGAATCGAAGACACATAGATCTTTGCTAGATGCGGAATGGCTAGAGTTCAAAACTTTTATTTTTATTTTGAGTGGTTGTGAGGTTTTATTTCATTTTATTATTCCCTTCTCTCTCTCTCACAGATTTGTAATATTTAAAGTATTGTAATAATCCCCCACCCCGCTTCTTTCTATCCCATTCTTTAATCGCTTTCCCTAACTGTACATATGTATATATCTGACATGCCATGCATATCCATACTTTGCATCCATGTTTCATGCATTTTGATTCGGCTAAGTTTGCATTTGTAGATTTCATCAATTCTTACGTGTTTATGTGCGCTATCACATGTAATGTTTCACATGTCATATCTTAGAAGCCGAATCTTTAGCTGCATCTCGTAAGTGAATTGCATTAGGAATTTGTATAGATGATCATGCATATTTTACTAACTTTGTTTTGTAGCTGTTCGAAGGACATCAGTAAATCTGTGAGTTTTTATGCTTTAGCATCCCATTTGTATGTGATTTTGTTATTATGTTTAGCATCCTACCATGTGACTATTTGCTTAAGTGATAAACTGTTTAAATGCCTGTGGATGAAGACTTGTTACTTAAATTGGAATGATTCAAAGATTGTATGTTTTAAGTCCACTTTGTAGTGGCAAATTCACAAACTTTAAGCCCACTTTGTCAAGTGGCAAATTCAAACATTTTTCGACAAACAAACATGAAATTGAATTGTTCCAATTTGAGCAAACTAGTCTATACTTGTATGCTTCACATAGTAAATTTTAGGATTTATTCAATAATCAGAACATGAATATATAAAGAAAATAAAAAGTCATATCATGGTTTAGTAGAGGCCGATCTTTTGATCGGGTGAGCGGGGGTGCTCATTATTGACCTTCCCCTCTCATACCTAAGGTTCCGAGCCAAGCATCCTTGGTTACGACGAACAGTGGCCTTGGCACGAGTCATAGGTTTCCTAATTTTCCCAAAATAAATATTAAGTGGCGACTCTGAAATCTGATGACGCAGTCCATTTTTGACAAAATTGCAATAAAATGGATTTTCAATAAAAGTTTCCAAATCTAGACTCTCGTCTATGTTTCACATTGCACTCGTGAGACTAGATCAAAAAGATTTCGGGAGTCCGAACTGTTTAACACGCACAGGTCCCCCCGAGCATGTTACAATATATATATTAGATTTGAGCTTGAGTATCAGATCTCTCTCTCTCTCTATATGTTGTTGTTGATGATGATGATGATGATAAACAAGTTACAGATCTGTTAGATCTGATTTATTTTATTTTTTTTATAACATTTGAGCTCATCAGATCTGTTAATGGTGATGATGATGATGAACTGATTTGTATGATAATGATGAACATATCTCTCTCTCTACAATGTTGTTGTTGTTGTTGTTGTTGTTGATGATGATGATGAACAGATCTGTTGGATCTATTTTTTTTTTTTTTTGCCGGAGAATTTTCGGGATCGGGGAAGCCCGATCCCCGTTAGGGGGCGGGGGTGGATATAGGTTCCCCGTCGGGGACGAGGCTGGGGATGTCACAACCCATACCCGCCTATGGGTTTAACACCGTAACCGGCCAGTAATCCGTGATTACCGAAGGCCTGCTTAACAGTAAGACAGTATTACAGAGTATAGGGGCATGGTGAAAGCCAAAACAGTAATTAAACAAGGTCCAATGAGCTGTGACAGTCTGTATGCAAAAAGATTTTTCATAACATATATACTATCAGTACCAAAACAGTATGTACAGTATTTACAATCATCCAGGTCAGGGACTTAATCCCTATTAAGACAGTACAGTACAGTGCTATCAGTCGATGCAGTATTACAAAACATATACAAAGACAGATGGGGGAAACTAAAACACCCCAAAGTCGTAGCTTGAACGGGCTCGGAACCTCGCAGTGAGGCACAGTGGTTGGCTTTGACAAAAGGGAGTCTAACCCACGCTCCTAGCTCCGGTCTGGTGCCTGGACACCTACATATATATATAAACAGTGAACTAAAACCCAGTGAATAACATAATGCGTAAAGAGGTTAAGAATAAATGTCCTTTCAGTATTGAAAACAGTTAATTGATTCAGTATATCAGTCATTCAGTCATAACAGTCATATATGGTACATCCATTAGCAGAACAGTACAGTAAACAGTAGGTCTTGAAAGACCGAGCAGTCAATGATGGCTAAAATAACAGTAAACAGAAGTTCCAAGATAGGAACTAACAGATATCTCTGTAACAGTAACAGTAGCAGTAACAGTAACAGTAGTTGCTATGGATGCCACAATACAGTTCAGAATAGAGGACATATATTCATTCAGTTAACAGTATCAATTCAGAAACAGTACAGTTTAACCATTCAAAAGATATTCATATTTGAACATATCTTTACACAGTTGTTACTCACAGAGTTCATGGCTACAGTTAAGCTAGAGCGCATCCTCAGATGCCAACCCTACACAGTTTACAGGATGAACATACACTAAGTTCACATTCGGGAATCAAAGACTTAGTCCCTACTTAGACTCGATGCGGTTCTACATCTATATCCTCATTAAGATGCCTTAAACTAGGCCTAAGAATGCCTAGAATGAAATGAGAATGCAAGGATGCACTTAAAACAACTTTACAAAATTTTCAGAAAAACAGGGTCCCGCTCGAGCGTGTCTTTCCCCGCTCGAGCGGACATGCAGACAAAGGTTCCCCGCTCGAGCGTCACTTTCCCGCTCGAGCGGTCTGCAAAACATGGCAAAAGTACTGGATGTGTGAAAATCACGCTTGATGGGCGCTCGACACCCGCTCGAGCGTGTGACACAAATCCCCGCTCGAGCGTTAATTATTCCGCTCGAGCGGACTGTAAAACAATGCAAAGTGCTGGGAGCACGAATTTCACGCTCGAGCGCCACTTTCCCCGCTCGAGCGTGAGTCCAAATTTTGGAAATTCCAGATTTGAACCTTAAGCTCAAAACCAAGTTTCAATGCATCAAATTCGATCCTTTTGGGCTAATTTTCTGGTAAACACTTCAAAACTCATAATATAACATGTTTCAAAGCTCAATTTGTAAAATCAAAGCCCAAAGGTAGTTCAATTAAACACAATTTCAAACCAATTTCATGAACATGATGAATGTGTAACATGCATGAATTCAACAACTTCAAAGCTTCAAATACTAGCTCAAATGAGCCAATTCTTTCAAAACCAAGATGAATTCATGGTCCAATGCAAAATATGAACATGCATGTACCAAATTCCATGTATTCAACCTCAAAATGCTAGGATATAAACATGCATGCATGATTCAAGCTTTAACTCACCAAATTAAGCTAATTCATGACCTTAATCTCTAGACTTCCATAAACCATGCAACATATGACTTGAATACAACAATAAAAGGTTGAATGTCCTACCTTAGGTCTTGAATACAAGATGTACAAGCTCAATTATGCAAGACTCCTTCAATCCTTCTAAATTCCAAGCAATTCTTTGAAGAACACAAGGTTTTCTCCTAACTCTCTCTCTCTAGTCGGCAATAACAAGGAAATTGGCTGAGGAAATGTTTTGTTTGAATATAATAAGGCTCAAATATGTTTAGGTAGTGGGCCACTAGTGTGGCATTTTGGTGAATTAAGCTAATTAGTGCAATTTATCAATATTTAATCTAATTTAATCATACCAAATCACATTTCAGATAAATACACTATAAAAATCATATAAATCTCAATTAGCATAAAACATTGATCAATTTCCGGTTCGGCCGCCGATAAGGCCTTCAATTTGCAGTTTAAAGCATAAAACATGGACAGGTAATTTAACAGTCAAACAGATAGAAATGCATTTAAACTAGTACATTCAATCAGTCAGTTCAATATTTCAGTCGATTCAATTACTTATCATAATCAGTCTCAGTTTAGCAGTAATCAGTGGTGAGGGTTATTATAGGGGACGGAGGAATTTCCACCGTCGGGGATCGGGGACGGGGAGTGTAATCCCCGGCCCCACCCCACCCCGCCCCGCCCCGTTGCCATTCCTAGGGATTGACTTCCCTCTAGTTCGATTACTCCCTCCAGTTCGATTCGTGATCAGACTGAAGGGTATTGTTGGGCCCGTGGGGGCCCACCATTGGTCCTGTTTGGATAATCCGAGCCGTTCAATGTGTAAAACTCGTCGAATATTATATACCTATAAAAAATCACATTGATCGGATATCGATAGCTATTTCATCGAATCAGATTTCTGTCAACTATTTATTTTTTCATCATCCATTTTTTTTATACAAAACCGATTTGATCATGTAGCTATCAATATCCAATCAATGTGTTTTTTAATAGACGTGCAGTACTCGACGAGTTCTAGACATTTAACGGTTTAGATTATCAAAACGGAACCTATGGTGGGCCCCCACGGGTAGGGGTGCTCGCAGATCGGTTTTGTGCAGTTTGAGGTTCGGTTTTGACCCGCCCGCATCTATGCAGTTTGGGAAAAAGTCAATCCGCAACCGCCCGCAGTGCGGCTTGCGGTTTGTGCAAATAGGGTTTACAGATGTGCGGACGATTGCGGCGGTTTACATTTTTTTCTTTAAAAATTAATTTTTGAGTTTTTCTTTTCCCATCGAATTTAGGCACTAGATTCATGTTATATATTTGTGATCATTTGACAACAATTTTCTGATGAGTTTACAAATAAAAATTGAATATCAATGCATTAAATGAAAGTACCCAAAACAAAGAGACCCTACACTAGCATTTTTGCCATAAAAAAATGTATATCAATGCATTAAAAAATCTATATCAATGCATTAAAGGTTGTACTCAATTAAAATTGTCAGTTCAGTAATCAATAATCAAACTAGAAGCTTCATCGACCACCAGAAGGAAAATTTTATTAGGAAAAAGTGGATGAGTCACCAATGAAAATCATATAAGAAACCAAGTTTAGGACTTAATAATTCTATGGCATTAAGAAAGTTGAGAAATACTTAAAAATAAGGATCCTAGTGTCATAGAGAACATAATGGTGCTCCTGTTAAAGTTACAAAGTTGGTATATAAAAAATAATAATAATAATTGAAGTACAGGTGGTTTTTGCGGGTTGCGGGTTTAACCCGCGATCCGCTCGCAACCCACAAATTTGTCATATTTTAAACCGCATCCGCCTGCATTATGTTTGCGAAACCGCTCATGTATATGCGGATTAGGCAGGTTAGGCGGTTTGAGCAGTTCGGATAAACCGTTGCCCACCCCTACCCACAGGTTTAACAACACCCTCTAATTCGATCACAAACTAAAGAGAAATCAAATCCTTTTTTGACACGTATTTTTGTAAAAAATTAACTAAAATAATCAATTTGCAAAATAACCATTAGAAAGGAAAAGAAAAGGTGATCCAAATAATTTCAACATAACTTTAATATTTTAATTTATATAATACTTAATATTATTTTTATTAATAATTTATTAATCATACAGATAAAAACAAAATATTGTCAGTTTTTTTTATATTATTAGTATGTTTATATATCATTTGCATTAATTATATTTTAAGCTTATTAAAAATGGGTAAGAGTAAATTACCCTTTTTGCTTTCTTTAACAATTTTTTCTTCTATGTTATAAATTTATTTGTTATGGTTGGTATGGGAATAGGTTATTTTAATAATTTTTTGATTTTTTTGTTAAAATATGAAGGGAAAAAACTAAATATGTTTGATATAATTTTTTAATTATTTACGAAAAAAACGTAAAGAAAGAATTTTTTTTTTGACTTTTTGTATAGTTCTTCAACTTTTTTTTATTTTTAATTTTTTGACTGATAGAGTTAAGTTTGGTTTGAATAGATTATTGAACACAATTATATATAAATTAATATTTATTTTTTAAAAATAATGCTCACAAAGTAGTCTTCAGCCATTGTTTTATATTAAAATTGTGTAAAAAAATAATTTAAAAATGATGAAATTTTTTAATAAGAAAATTTTTGAGTCAAAGAACATAGATTATTTTTAAAATCTGATTAAAAATTATTCATTAGATGTGAGATTTCTAAGATAGCAATTATATGAACATTTTTAAAGTCGAAATTGTGAGACAAAATTTCAAACAGTTGTTCTAGCTTTATGCTGAATACTTTCTTAGTGACTAAGCATTGACACAGAAACAGAAGAAAAACAAAAAAGTACTCAGCAATCCGGGCAGGAGTACCACGTGGTTGATCATATAATCCACAAACAAAATAGAATCAAAGCCGTCCGTTTGGTCGACCCTTACATGATCAATTCAACGTTTTAATGGTCAAACACAAAATCCATCAGCAGAAATTCAACAAAGCACAAACAGCTTTGCCCTTTTGCTTCTAGTTATTCAAGCAGTGCTTCAACTACAAAAGCAAAATCAATCGAGTTGTCTCAATTGGTCAGAGTTTATAACTTTAATGAATCAATTTAAAATTTTAATTTTTTTTTTCCAATCAAGACTTTTAATCTTGATAATTACTTAATATACATGACATATATTGAACAGAAAATTACATATTATTATGCATTAATCAGAATGAAATCTAAAAAATCAAAATTTTTATTTCTATACACCATTTTTCGCTGGTCCATATACCATTTTTAGTTCAGCTATCAACTACAAGCGAAAAAAATATTCAAAAAAATCAACTTTCAAATAAAGATCTATGGTTTAGATATCAACTTCTAAACCATGAGTTTTTGTTCGAAATTTAATTTTTAAACTGTATAATTTTATTCGGTAATTGACAACTAAATGAAAAAATATTTGAACTACAAAAAGATGGTGTGTGGAAATTGGAATTGAACAAACCCTCAGGCACTAGAGCAAAGCAAAAGCAAAACAAATCAAACACAAACACAAACACCTATGTTGCTCAACTTTAATTCAGGCCCCACCTCCTTTTGTAAATCTCAACAAAACATATTGCTCCCACTACCTCTGATCTATCAAAGAAAAGCTTCATTTTTCTTTCACTTTCCTCAATCCCTCCATTTCCTAGCTTATTTAATACCCATCTATGTTTCATGTCCTCCCTCATTACTTTGTTTCACAGGTATTGCTTCAAAAAACACTTCTAAAATGCCTTCCCTTCCTCTCCTCCTCCTCCTCCTCCTCCAGCCCCAAACCAAACCACCACGTCCACTTCTCTCAACCAAATTGTGATACCAAAACAACCCATGAAACAACAGATTACTTTAGCACCAGAAATTCACATGTCAGCACAAGAAAAGTGATAGAGCAACCGATTGTCCGGCGGCAGCCTCGCCGGACCAACCCAGTAGTGTGGTGTGGAGCAATCCTCTGTATGATTTTCAGCATCCTCCTCATCTTCTTCGGAGTTGCAACTTTGGTAGTCGTCCTCGTCATCAAACCGAAAAACCCAGTGTTCGATACCCCTGCTGCCCGCCTCAATCTCATCTACTTTGACACGCCCGTGAATTTCAACGGCGATTTCACCTTCCTTGCAAACTTCTCCAACCCAAGCCGAAAACTTGATGTCAGATTTGAGTATGGAGATGTGGAGCTCTACTTTTACGACAGTCTCATCGCAAGTCAAGCATTCCAGCCTTTTACACTGAGACGAGGTGAAGCAAGGTTGGCCTCAGTTCACATGATATCAAGCTTGGTTTTTTTGCCCCCAAATCTGGCACTTGAGCTTCAACAACATGTACAGAGCAACCGGGTTATCTATAATATAAGAGGAACTTTCAGAGTGAGAGCTAACCTGGGTTTGATTCATTTTTCTTACTGGTTACATGGGAGATGCCAGTTGGAGATGACTAGTCCGCCCATAGGTGCTCTGCTCGCCCGAAGTTGCAGAACCAAGAGATGAAAATGCAGAGCATGTAAATCAGTTCCTCTGTTCTAGCCATTTGCTCTTCCCTATACTGTTTTGGTTTTGGCCTAAATGGCAGTTTTTCAAGTCCTAGGGTGTCCAGGGCTTTGTGTGACTGATTTTCAAGTACATGTAGTCCCTGTTTTACATATGTTGAGTAATTATTGGGCATAAGCCCCAAGTGGTCTCAAGATAGAGTGTAGAATGAAACCAGAGTCATTGATACACCCTTGAGAAGTATTTGAGGACAGTTTTCATGTATCTGATATACCTATATAATATTATAGATACAACAATTCTTTTTGGATTGTACTTGAACAAGGAATGTTCATTTACAATTGCAGAATCAACAACTGGAGCCAAAAAACTTCACTTTTGTATTATATCTTTAGTAAGTTTGTGGATTCGAACTTGAAGGCAGCTATTTTGTACAAATTATGTTTAAAGTTGGATATATACTCAATCTATGCCTTCCCCATTCAACGAATACTAAATTGGGCGCATTTTTTTAAAATCTTTCTTACTGTTTCTAGTTTAAACAATCACCAGACAGATTTAGGGACAAGAAACCAGATTATTTCATCTAGATGAGCCCTCTGATGATATTGAAAATTATTGGGGGGACTGGTTTGAGGAAGTATTTTACAACCTACTTTTTTAACTGTAATTAACTTGTCAGAAATTCAAAGCCTTTTCATCATTCTTAGTTGTATGATATCTTTTGAGGGTTCAAAGAACAGGAGTTCAAATTATTAAAAAGACTAGTCAGTGAGAGGAATCAATATAGATTCCCATACTGAAAACTTTTGTCATTTCTTATTCCATAAGCTTTCATTTTATATTGATTACTTTGCTATTTATTATTCGTAAAGTTTTAATTATGTTACTTAATTCACTAATGGTGTATTGTACAATCTACTTTTAACTTCTATTATGTCTATTAAACCCAGAAACATATCCACTAGTACAGCTTGATCTTGGATCTCCAAAGAAGATACTTCGCAGGATCATATCAAGATAAAGCACATGACCCAAATTAGAACCACTTTAATCCTAAAAGATTTTCTCCAGATTCATTTTAATCCCTCAAATTTATTTTAATAAACAAATATTTAAGTCGTGTGATAGTCACATGATGAATTTCCATCCATCTTCTACATAGATGTTGACGGTTTAAAATTGCATCTTAACCATTCTCTGCACATAGGGTCACATGATATTCCACATACACCTATTTCATCTCCATTCCATAATTGTGTTACTCTCTTTTCTGAATGAAGAATTCCACAATAAGTAAATAAATAAATGTGGATTATGGACTCTGCACATTCGCTACTAATAACAAAATACTAAATTAGCCATAATACCTCACATGCCACAGTAGCTACAGCCATGCCAAATTCACAAAATTATGTCTCAAGAACAAAGCATACTAACAGAAATGACAAATATCAACAGATATATGCCCTTTTTCTCTCAGTTATATACAAACACGACTAAATGCGAGCAAGGATCTAGAAAAACAGTACACCTTGACATTTCCAAAACAACTTGATGGAGTTTTTAGGCTTCTACAACCCCACAAAGAAAGAGGGGAAAGCAGTCATCCAGTGGGAAGTTTGGATGATTTGCTGGCTTCTCTAACCTGTTAACTGAAGGTTACTCCAGGCAGCATATAACAATTTAACCATTCCGATCCTACTTTAGTAACATTGAGAAATATGACACATGGTCTCATATAGAAAGAAATACGGCATAATCAACACTCAAAACACAGGCTGCGGCTCTAAATACATAATAACAAAAAATTTACACAACCCCATCTTAAAGAATTGAACAGGTTTCCAAGCAAATAAATATCAATAGGAGGCTCACAGGTCATACAAAGCTCAGAAACAGGTGAATAAGCCTAGGTGGAAACAAATACTAAAAGAAAACAGGCACAAGGAGACAATGGGTAGAAAAAGAAACAGAGATTTTAAAGGCCCCCCATAGTTTTCTGAACAGACAACTGTAATGATTGTAGGTGTTAAGAGCCAAATAGATTACTTCTCAGTGAGAAAAGTAGACTGCCTAAAATGCAATGATTGTAATGTGATTCCTAGAGAGAGCCTGACCTCTCAACATAGGATTTTGGTACTAAATTTATGTTTTAGAGGGCAATACTAAGTTAGGAAGGATGGTGGGCATCGTAGGACGAGATGGTGGGACCCAAAAGGGGATAAATTAGAAATATTTAATAATAGAATGGATAAGGAAGGTACTTGGAACTTGGAAGATGATACTAACACTATGTGGAACTCGATGGCCAATTGTATGAAGAAAATCTCAAGGGAAGTGCTTGGAGAGTCGAAAGGAACGGGACCCAGCTCTAAGGAAACTTGGTGGTGGAGGGAAGAGGTTCAAGCGGTAGTTAAGGCAAAAAAAGAGTGCTTTAAAAAGTGGCAAAATGATAGAACTGAATAAAACTTCAAGAGCTATAGATTAGCTAATAAGGAGGTCAAGAAAGTAGTGAGAGAGTCTAAGTTGAAAGCTTATGATGACCTATGCACTAGACTAGATAATAAGGAGGGAGAGAAGAGGGCATACAAACTTGCTAAGATACAGGAAAGGAAAACAAGAGATTTTAATCAAGTTAAGTGCATCAAGAGTGAGATTCTAAGGTTTTGGTAAGGGATGAAGAGATTAAGGAAAGATGGAAGAACTATTTTGAAAAACTATTAAATAAGTAATATAGAGGTACGGCAATAGGGGGAGAAATAGCCAGTAATACGATAAATCAAGACTATAGGCTCTATCGCAGGATTAGAAACTTTGAAGTGGAGATTGCACTCAAGAAGATGAAATTAAATAAGGCTTTAGGACCAAATGATATATCTATTGAAGCTTGGAAGTGTTTGGGTAAAAAAAGGGTTGCTTGGTTGACTAGGTTGTCTAGCAAAATTTTGACTAGAAACATGCGTGGAGGAAGAGTATTTTAATGCCAATCTATAAGAATAAAGGAGATGTCCAGAATTGCAACAACTATAGAGGAATCAAACTAATGTGTCATCTAATGAAAGTGTGGGAGAGGGTGATAGAACGCCGACTGCGCGAGATGCAACAGAGGTGTCAAAGAATCAATTTAGGTTTATGCCTGGCAGGTCAACAATGGAAGCGATCTATCTTTTGAGAAGAGTAATAGAAAAGTATAGAGAAAAGAAAAGAGACATTCATATAGTGTTTATTGACCTTGAAAAAGCATATGATAGAGTATTCCGGAATATAATATGGAGGGTGTTAGCGAAGAAAGGGGTGATGAAAGGTTATATTGATGTGATTAGGGACATGTATGAAGGGGTGGTGACCACTATTAGATCGCCTGCTAGAGAGACAAATGAATTTCCTATCACTGTAGGATTACACCAAGGATCTATCTTAAGTCCTTATCTTTTTGCTTTAGTTATGGATGAGTTGACGAGAAATATCCAGGATGATATGCCATGGTGTATGCTTTTTGCAGACGATATAGTGCTGGTGGATGAGACTAGAGAAGGAGTTAATACAAAGTTGGAGATTTGGAGAAAAGCTCTTGAATCTAAAGGATTCCGAATAAGCAGAACTAAGACAGAGTACATGGAATGTAAATTTAGTTACAGTAACAATGAAAACAGAGAAAAGTGAAGATTGAGAACCAAAAACTGTCTAAGAGTGAACATTTTCATTATTTATGGTCGATTATCACAACAACGGTGGAGATTGATGCGGATGTGGCCCATAGGATTAAGGCGGCATGGTATAAGTGGAGAAGTGCGTCTGGGGTACTGCGCGATAAACGAATACGCACTAGACTTAAAGGTAAGTTCTATAGAACAGCTATTAGGCCAACGATATTGTATAGGACAGAGTGTTGGGTAACTAAGAAACAACATGTAGATAAGATGAGTGTGGCTGAGATGAGAATGTTAAAGTGGATGTGTGGTAAGACTAGACAAGACAAAATTAGGAATGAGTGTATTCGGGAATGGGCAGGAGTAGCACCGATAGAATATAAGTTGAGAGAGAATCGATTGAGAAGGTTTGGTCATATTCAACGGAGACCAACAGAGGCAGTAGCGAAGAGATACGATGCTATAAAGGTAGATGGAAGTGTTAGGGGACGAGGTAACGTCGGTTAGCGTTGTAAATAGAAATATGGATCTACTTAATTTGACTGACGAAATGGCCTTTGATAGGACCATATGGAGAAGATAGATTCATGTAGCCGACCCCATTTGATGAGACTTAAGGCTTGGTTTGGTTTGGTTTGGTTTGATAACTGTAACAACAATAAAAAAAATCTTTAGGGGAGTTTTTTATTTCTTTTTTCTTTTTTTTTTTGGGCAAGTAGCTTTATATTACTAGAAAAGAAAATGCAATGAAGCTCAAAACTCGCCCCAAGACACCCAACTCTCACAGAGACAAATAAACCAAACTTGAAGGGGAACATGTATCAGACTAACAGCAACGGAATAGATTTTCTAAAAAAAATTCAATGTGTGTGATACGTGCCAATAAGGATGCACAAGGTATCCAAATGCAAACCAACTGTAGAGCCCAAATTAAATATGAGCCTAAGTGCTGAGGTCGCCCCTGAAATGAAAAAGGAGGATGGGCTAAAACTCAAGAGAAGTGGGCTAACAGAGGGCCGAAGCAGGTCCGACCCGCCAAGGGTTTTACGGACTCCAAGAAGGAAAATGCCTGAGTCAAGTTATAGAGGCAACACATGCCAAGTTGCAGAGGTAACACATGCAACAGTCAAGCTGCGGAGGGAACACCTGCGGCGGTCAAGCTGCTGAGGCACTTTGCCTCAGCGCCGCCATTACGCAATAATGTCGGTTCAGCCGTCATCTGAAGTTGCTGAGGGAAAGAGAAAGCCGAAGCAACTAAGTTACAAAGGCAACACTTGCGGTGCCCAAGTTGCAGAGGCACATTGTCGGCGCCATCTCCAATATTGTCGGTTTTGCCATTTGAACTTGCCACAGGAAACGACTACCGCAGCAACTATAGCCGCTGCAACCAATTTGCGAAGCGAACATCTCGCTAAGGTGATAGCAGCCTTCGGAAAAAGCTTCCCCTCTGCAAGAAGAGGCTAATGCTTGGCGCTGATAGCAGGCCCCAAGGCATTACTAGCCTAGGGCTGATAGCAGGCCCCAAAGTTCATTAACTTAGCGCTAATAGCAGGCCCCAAGGCATTACTAGCCCAGGGCTGATAGCAAGCCCCAAAGTTCATTAACTTGACGCTGATGGCAAGCCCCAAGACTTACTGGTTGGAGCTGATAACAGGCTCAGAAATACCAGTTTACCGCGGCGATCCCGTGAAGATGGGAGCAAGGTAGCCCGAGTATAAGGAACTCTCTTTCCATTACCCAGGTCATGGACCTGCCTTAGTCGCACAGGCAAGACTAAGGAAGTCCCCTTGGGCTTGGTACTAAGGCACAGCATGGCTGATAGCAGGCTTGGTTGTGGCCTTTGCCTTAGGAAGTTAGGGTTTTTGTGGTTAGGTGGCTAAGGGTGGCGGCTTCGCTGAGGTGAGCACAAATATTGTCGATAGCAGACTAATGAAGTCCTGAGAATGCATGTACTGGCCAAGTAGAACTGAGAAGGCAAGTGTCGCAGCAAGGTTTACCGCTGCAAGTGCACTTGCTGAGATTCGAACTGAGAAGGCAAGTGCAGCGGCAAACGCTCCCACCATAACTGCACTTACTGAGGCTCAAAAGGGAGTTGCAGCGCCAAACACTCCTGTTACAACTACACTCGCTGAGGTTCAAAAGGGTAATTGCGGAGGCAAACAGATAGTACACAGTACATGTAGAGAGACACGTGGCACCTTCAGCCTGATGGCTCAAGGCAAAATATTCTGTGTGATCCTTAGGGACACCTGTCTTCTCTATGTTTGGCCACTTGGTGTCCTCTTAGTACCAAGAAAAAGCCTATAAATAGGACCCATTTCCCAAGGTTCAATAGCAAGGAATTTTGGGAATTTGGAGGAGATGCTGCCCATTTGTGTACTGCCATACATTTATTCTTAAGCTACCTGCTTCATCCTCACCCAGCTATACACTCTCCAACTCCCAAAAAGTTGTTGCTGCTCATTCTCCAGCCACTTCCACTATTGTTGGACCATTAGCATAGTTTTGCCTCTCTAATCACCTTCCTAACCTTGAACCCCCCTACACCAACTAAGTCTGTGTTTCGTTGAGGGATTTAAGGAAGAATTTGAAAAGGAAAAAAAAAAGGTGTGTGAAATTAGGTGAAATATTAATATATTTTATTCACATTTCACCTATCTTTTTTCTTTTCCTTTCCAAATCCCCCAACTAAACACAGCGTAAAGGAAAATTCAGCAATAAAATTTCAACTACTTACAAAAAATAAACTAGATCCAAATGAAATTTCAAAGAGTGGAAGTGACCAAAAATGTAAAAGAATGTCACCAACAATGAAGAGCTCCAGTCATATCATCTTACACCCTGAAAAACCTTGGAGGAAAAGATGTGAGATACTAATACCAATGAGCTTGGACAAAAAATTGTCCAACAGTATAACCCTTCTCAATGCCCCGCTCAAGCTACTCTTTCACAGAGTACAAATATGTCAAATATCAACTCAACAAATGAACTAAATGGAATCGAGAAGAGCCTAAAGCTCAAACCATTGCCACCCATCAAGCCATATGAATTTATTCCTTCACAAGGTTTACAAACATAATAAAGACTATTCAGCAACTTATTTACAAGTCTAACCCAAAATGGATATCAAGAAGCATATCTAAATTGGTATACAATGTAATATTTGAAGATCATAAAAGATGAAACATCACAAAGATACTCTGAAATGGGATTTATTAAGCATTAACATCAACCATACAATGCTATCACATCCTCAAAGTTCTATAAGGTACAATGCTTGTAAAAATTTAAAGAGCATATATTGATCACCAGACTAAAACGAACAAAAACAAAGAAGTGAAAAAAGGAACCTCTCTCACGAAAAAAATTCACCTCCCATCGACTTCAGATGGTGTCTTTGCCTCAATTGACAATGCGTGCAATCCACTCTGCAACTCATCTTGCAACAAATCATAAATTAGCCTATGTCTCTTAACCAAACTCTTGCCTTCAAACTCTTTCGACACCACTTTCACATTAAAATGTGTTTCACCATCACTGCCCCTAACACCGGCATGCCCTGCGTGCTGATAAGATATATCTTCGACTTGCAACTCAGTAGGCCTAAGCTCTCTCTTCAATTTCTCCTCAATTCTCTTTCCTCTACCCCCCAACCCAACACCACCATCTGAATTCGATTCTAAATCATCAATTGCTGATTCAGAACTCAATCCAGCTTTCAAATCCCCAACACCAAACCCATTTTTCGAGCCTGAATTTGAATCCACGACCGGGTTTTCTCCGCTCCCCACTGTTTCGCTGCCCGATTCACTGGCCTTTTCAGCTTCCACATAAAGCTGTATAGCCTTCTTTTGCATCAATTTCAACATATTCAAAAACCCATTATTCCTAGATGGAGTCAAACTCTGTTGCAACCCAAGAAGCACCACGAAATCAGGCGACACCCTCAAAATCTCCCCAACAGGCCGGCCCGAAAGCCCCTGAACTAGCAAAGCCGCGAGTCCCTTGGTGAGAACCGAGTCAGAATCGGCCTCAAAGACAACATTTTTCTCCGAATCGAGATATGCTCTGACCCAGACCTGAGAGACACAACCCTGAACCTTGTTCTCGCTGGTCTTGAATTGGGTATCGAGGGGATTCAAATTTTTCCCATAGAACAAGAGCTGTTCGTACTTGGCCTTGGGTTCTTGGACGGCTTGGAAGAGCTTCACGATTTCTTGGAGCTTCGGAGGGAGTTCTTCAATGGGTTGGAGAGAAACAGCGGCTGAAGATGATGATGCTGAAGCAAGAGGTTTTGTGGGGAGTCTTTGAATTGAGATTGATTTGAAGAAAGAGAGCTTTGGGGGGATTGGTGGGTTTGATAGAAGGAGGGTTTTGAAGATTGGGGTATTGGGGTGGAGGAGAGATTGTGGGAATCTGGCATAGAATAGACGAAACGAAGCTGAAATTGCCATCGCTGAGGAGAGAGAGAGAGAGAGAGAGAAAAAAAAAAAGCTGGGCACAAGCGAAGAGAGAGAAGAGTACAGATTCGGATTGAAAACTTTGTGAAATTATACTTTTCCCCCTTGGACTGTTGTGAAATTATTTCAAACTCCTCACCTTTTCTTTTTCTTTTTCTTTTTTTCTCTTTGTTTTCTACCCTTGTGAAAAATGTCTTGCAATATTTGTTTTCTTTTTATTTTAATACTCACTTTTTTTTTTCAAATTTGGTTGCGTTTGGATTTGTCACATTCACAACTAATCATAGAACGGAAAATGATGGATATAAAATTTTTATTCAAAAAAACTTATTTAGAATTATATCTCACTAGTATTTTTATTAAATTACAAGCTATAATGGCAAATGTTTTTTGTTTAAAATTAAGAGCAAATTACATGTACCCCTTGAGATTTAGCAAAATTACAAATACCCCCTTGAGGTTTGAAAAATTATAGATACTCCTGAAGGTACTATTTGCATAACAAATTATGGGACAAATTGTTATGAAAATATAAACATCAAGGGATAATTTGTTATGAAAATATAAACCTCAGGGGGATATCTGTAATTTCCAAAACCTCAGGAGGATATCTGTAATTTAGCTAAACTTCGAAGGAGGTATATGTAATTTGCCCTTTTTAAACAATACAAAAAGTCATATTATTTCATATAAAAAATTCAAAAAAAATTATTTGTACAATATTACTTTAAATGAAATAATAAGAAAGATTAGGAAAGCCCCAGTACCACATAAATTAGCTTGATCCATAAAACAATTTGCATTTGACTAACTCACCAGAATTCAGAAGTCTAATTTTTTTTTATTAAAATCCCCATTTCTTAACTAATTATTGACTCAAATTTAAATTTGAGTAATAAACGCTCCAAACCCTTCTTCATTTCTTAACTCAAACTCATCTCCAATCATATCCAATCGAATGTTGTCCATTTCTTTATTCAAATGAAGAATGCTTCAATCTTGATGCAAATGTCATTCCCACACTATGATGAGAATTTTTTTAAAAGGGTTAATTACACTAATAGTCCCTATAGTTTGGGACTTGTGTCACTTTGGTCCCTGACTTTTTAATTATGACACATTTGACCCTGAATTTTGAATCTTGTTTCAAATAAGGACAATTGAAAATATTATTAGATTTTTCAAGGGTAAAATCGTCAATTTGATAAAATATAAACTAATTTGATAAAAATAAATGTCAAAAAAATATTTTTAATTTTTTAAAAATTATTTTTATCCACCAATGATAAAATTATGTAAAATTAATAAAAATTATATGATTAATTTTTAAAATTAATTCTACATGATCATCGTCCAAACACATAATAAAAATTAATTTGGTAAAAAAATAAATAAATGTCTAAAAGATTTATCAATTTTACATAATTTTATTTTTAGTAGGTAGAAATAATTTTTAAAAATTCAAAAATATTTGTTTGACATTTATTTTTGTCAAATTAGTTTATATTTTATGAAATTGACAATTTTACCCTTGAAAAATCTAATTATATATTCAATTGTCCTTATTTGGAACAAGATTCAAAATTCAGGGTCAAATTTGTCACAAATGAAAAGTCAGGGACCAAAGTGACACAAGTCCCAAACTATAGGGACTATTTGTGTAATTTGCCCTTTTTAAAAAGTCAAACTTCTAGTATTGGAGTATTTCATATCACCATTTGAGGGTTGTTTTGAGAAGTTGATAAAAAATTGACTTTTAATTTTTTACCAAGTTTTTTGACTTTTTTGAAAGTAATTTGAAAAGCTGGTAAAAAGCTGACTTTTTGCTTTTTAATTTAATATTTATTTATGGTGTCAAATCAAATGAAAATGATCAAAATACCCTTACTTAACATAAGAGATTTATTTTTTTATTCTTTTTTCATAGGCCCTAATTTGTAATTTTAGGACTGCGTTTTTGGCACTTCCCAAATGAATTTTGTTACGTTTTTTACAGCCACATTTTTGGACATTTTATCCAAAAACATGACTTTTTACTATGTTCCCAAAATGACACCGAGTGATTTTTGGTAAACCACTTGAATTGGACATTTGAGTGAATCACCAAAAAGTACACAATTCGACAACCAAAAGGGCAGTTGGCAATCTTTACTTTAATGGAAATTTCTATTGATCAAAAAAAAAAAAAACACCAGCCATAATGGTAGAGGTACACCAACCCAACCCAACTCCATAGCCCAGGATCCATCCCCTTTTTAACACAACGACCGACTGGCCCTGCACCAGTTGGGTTGGGTTGGATTTTCAATAGTCGACCCATATCGTCCCAACACAAAGCTTACATTTAACCCAACCCATCCTTGGGTTTAACCATATGAAAAACCGATAATGTCCACTGCCAAAACACACATTATTGGTCAAACAAGTTCGGCTCACTATGTAACTCTCTGTTAATGATCACTGGGCAACATTGTAGAGGATGAATGGAACAATATAACATTAAAAAAAACTCCCCTAATTGAACTACTGTAGAGGAGGAACCACCGATTGTTGGTAATCATCATCTGTGCAAAAATATCGGTCTCCAAATTCACCCATGCCAGGGATAACACGGTAATCTTTATTCAAACCAATTTCAATCTCAGAGGTCACGATCTTTATTCTGGGGAAGCGTTTGCAAACCACGTGAACTCCTTGAGGTGCCTGGTGACATTAAGGGGAAGAAAAAAAAAAACATTGAAAATCATACCATACCTTCTGCGGCAATTCAACATTAGTGAAGTAAAAATGAATTTGTAACAAAGGGTGAATAAAGCAAGGGGCTAATTAACTTACGGATATGAGATTAAGGAATATGATGTTGGACTCTGGAACACCCTTCTTTATCAGTAAAGAAATAGCTTGAACAGCCGAATTCCCTAAAAATAGTTTAATAATTAGAATGGATGGACAAGGGTTGGGGACAATGAGCACTCTTTCCCATGACAGCTGGGTGAATGTTTTATTTCTTTTGGTATTTTTTCAACAAGTACACTTGTATATGTGCACGAATATATATATGTGTGTGTGTGTGTGTGTGTGTGTGTGTGTGTGTGTGGATATCTACAGATATTAAACAAAAATAAGACCAGTTTGACAAGAGAAATTTTCCACCATGAGAACAGACAAACCTGTGCCTAGGATAGGATCCAAAAGTAGCACATGCCTATCTGAGATGTCCTTCGGCAATTTTTCATATATCAGCTGCTTAGCAATTGAAGCATCAAGATAACAGTCAAAGGATTAGGAAACAAGAATACAGATGCACACGTGCACATCTCGTGCGCACACACACACAGATATATAGAGAGAGAGAGGGGGGGGGGGGGGTTGTGGAGAAAGAGAGATGCAAACCTGTTGTCCATTGTCACCTTCTCTATGAATAAGAATCTTTCCAATCTTAATACCTTTACAACATGCCCGCAAAGCATTCTCCATACTCTCACCACTATCACAGTAAATGATATTTGAGTAATTACATGACTCCAAATGTGCATTTATGTTTGGCGTGTTGATTCTGGGCTAAAATACTCACAAAAAGACAAATAGGCTAAAAAGCTAATAAGATAAAATGTCACATCCAAACCATAATCATTTCATTTTTTCTCTCACAAAAGTCAAAAAAGCCAAAAAAACCTATCCCAAACGAGACTTTTTAGCCCCATGCTAAAATAACCAAAAAGCCAACTCACATCCCAAACGAAAGCTTAAACTTAATTTTCTTCTATGAAGACAAATAGGACAAGAACAAAAAGAGGGGGAATGAAAAACCAAATATCATTCATAACTACTAAATTTTGATTCAGTTCAGCAAAAGAAATTTGATTTCAATTCTCCCCAAAAAAAAAATTGATTTCATGCTATAAGAATCTCTTCTCTTTTTTTCTATCTTTTGATGAGTATAATAATCTCTAATATGCTAACATATTAACATCATCAATCTTCTCCACAGCAGGGCCTAACGAAATCAACTAAATACTTTCTCAAGAATGTTTAACAGAATCATGCAATACAGAGACCCAATGTCCTAAGCAAGTTAAGTTTCATGTTAAATCGCTTTCCTTCTTATGTTTATGTGATTTGTGTGTGAATGACTTGATTGGACCATCATAACATTGTAATTCATTAATTGTCCGAGGTTGGTAATATTTAAATTGGCAATAAGGAATCAAGATTTGGCCTAGTCACCACTCTCTAGGCAGAAACTAGAACCAACTCCACAATTTCATGCAATAGTTAAAAGATCATCTCATTCATCATTTTTTCCTCATCAACATAATTAATAAAATAGAGCTTGCAGAATCTAACTCCAAACCCACAATAAGAAAAGCAAAATGTGTTCATTTGTTATTGTTCTAAGTCTGTTATATATGTTTAATAATTAAAAAAAAATCAATTTTCCGTGTTGAAGCTAAACTAGATGCATGCATATGCAGTGGAGATGGTGCCAAATATGGCAATAGAACTATAGAAGATATATGAGTAATTGTCATTTAGATTGCCATTAGACAGGTGGTAGAAGGTGCAAGGTGACAAAGCATAACAGGGTGGTATACAGGCATACCAAGATGACAAAGCATATCAGTACAAAAATGCCAAACGCTTTCTGATTTTGTATATGATTTTGTAATATATAACCCCATTGTCTATATATATCACATAGCAGCATGCTTGCTACATTTTGTATGTTTGGATGTGCACAGTTTGTCTGACTCCCATGTATAGGGAAAAGTCATTAACATAAACAAATCAAAAATCTTAATTCAGCACCTCCAATATTGATGCCAGAAATTAAAAGTACCTCCTAATTACGGAGACACCGCATAACCTTTTACAGAAATCCACACCAGTATATACAGAACCTGATTAACACAGAAGTAAATGTCACAAAAACAACAAATTAGTGATAATACTTGCAGGCCACATAAATAATAAATGCTACCCATGCAAAACAGAACACATCGGGGTCAAACTCACATATAAGCAGGCAGAATATGGACAACATTTTTTTAAGTACATTAACATGGCTGTGAAAGAAATTTAAAGGCCTTCCATTTCAAAAATAAATAAAAAAATAAAAAAATAAAAAAATTTAAAGGCCATGCATAATGGCAAATATAGGATAATTAAGTAACAACAGCTTACCAGTTGGAGTGATCACGTGCTTTTCTGTAAATGGCAGATGTCCCAGGCCATGCTCAACAACCTGGGTGAGATGGGATAAAATTGCCGAGTTAAGAATAGTCCTAATTATGTAATCAGGAACTATTAAATGGACCCATCTCACAGTAACAAATACCCACCAAACGAATTAACCGATCAGCATAAAAAACAAAGTCATGTTTTGTTGTTTGAGCATCACGTATAAGTGTATGCATGCCCCGTATCTGGATGAAACAAGCAAAAATATAAGAAGCAAATAAAATGAGATGAACCTCCCCCACCTACAGATTAGGGCAACATTTTTCACAAAATTTACGAACAGAAGCTCTTATTTTCATTTTATGCAGAAAAGAAAATAACTGTAGTGAATTGATCCCAAAAGATCATATACTAATTTGAGGCTATCGAGCATAAAACTAAATAAAAGTATAGAACTGCAAAAATATAGCCCTGCGGGAATGATAAAGTACACAAGTGCATAACTAAATTAGCTAATAGGGCAAGAAAAGCAGTACCTGAAAAGTTGACTGAATGACATAAAGATTAGGATATATTTTACAAAGATCATGTTGACCCAGTTTTGTACGGATATGTTGGACAATCAAATCAACAGCTACATGATTGTCTCCACCACGGGGAATGATAATGTCTGCATACTTCTTCGTTGGAAGTATAAAATCATCAAAAGCAGGCTTCACAAATTTTGAGTACTGCATCAAAAATAAAATTTTAAGAAATAGATAAACTCAAAAATTACTAAATCAATATAAACAAGAGGGTGTGCACACTTGATAAGTGTGGCAGTGTGTTACACAAATCTTAGGAGACCTAATTGTTAGACTGAATCTGAGGAATAGAAAACGAAGCAGTTGAGAGAGGGCTGAGGAATCAAAAACTAAAGAAGTTGCCAAAACTTGGGAGACATGAGAGTTAATTAAGGGTGACTCATTTTCCATATTTGCTCCTTTAACAAATGAACATAGAAATCATTTAAACCATATATAAGCTTCCTTAGGGTAATTTTGGCACAGAAAATATTGGTAAGTCTCAAAAAAAGGGGGAACACCAAAATGGTATTGTGTCAATGTGAAACAAAGACAAAGAAACAGAAGCAAGTGCATAAAAGGCTAGATGATGAAGCATGGAAAAAGAACTAGCATTTTTTTAGCTTGATTCAAGTAAAATAGTGCTAAATAACTAAGGCAAGAAGGGGAAATTTTGAAATTGTAGTTAATAAATAATGTTAAAACAATGAAGTTGCATATCTTTCACCAACCCTGAGACACAGATTAATCTAAGGGCAAAGTTCACCAGAGTGGTTATACAGTATAACCTGTTGAACAGTGAAACTTAACATATGATTCCCTACTTAACTCATATAGAATTAAGCTTTTATAAAACTTCCAATCCCTAAGTCTCAACTCCACAGCCTACTTCTAAAATGTAAAAAGCTTGTCATCACTTTCTCCACTAAGCTGCCTTATTTAAATATGATATACCATTATGACTGAAATATTTAGATATTGAATCAAAGTTTACAGGCAGAGCTCATACATGTTTACATGAAAGTAATATATATGAATGAACACACAGATAGCTATAAAAAAGTATCCATTAGTCACTCATGTATTTTTAATTTCACCATATTCTGGCCATATTGTTCAAAGCTCCTCCCATATTTTCTTGATTTTCCATTTCAAGTAACTTCTCTTGGATTTCTGAATACTAATACTCACGCAAATCTGGTCATATGGGATGACTGTCATTTTAAATCTAAATAAATCTAAGATCATACATTTAAACTCAAGACTAGACTCAAAAGAAGAAGAAAAAACCTGCTAACCTGATCAAGTACCATATTGATATCTCTACCTTTCTCAACTATGTCACGCCTTATTCTCCTCGCCAGGCGTACATCAGCATCTGCGCTGAAAATTTTCAAATGTGAAGATCATAACTGTAACAGTCCAACTTACTAAAACTACGAAGTGACCTACATGTTGCATGATAAAATAGCTCTTCATACCTCAATTCTAATTTCAAGCCATTGTTCAAGAGAAATGGCAAGAAAAGTACTTCATTTTTAATGAACAAAGATAATAAAGCACTCAAAAAAATTGCAACAAGAGCAGTGGAAGAAGAAATTTGGTCATGCAGCGAATAAGGGGTCAAAAAAAACATTAGGGCTCATTCACTGAGTAGTGGAAAAAGATGTGGCCATTTAGTAAAAATAGAATCTCAATGTAATAACAGGTAGCAAAAAAATACGATTGCATTTATGTCTTTTACAAACTGAAATACGCACACTGCAGACGAAAATAGTGACAGAACAAAGAGAATTCAAAAGGAAAAGAACTACGATTTGGCCAATAATAAAAGGCACATGATGCCTATGCCATAAGGCTAGCCTCTAGCTGAGGCACAACCTTTCTCATCAGGGAATCATGCCTAGTGAAAGTGGCAAACGTGAAAGATATTCATCAGTACACCCTAAAACTATATGCTTTCGTGTCAAAGAAGTTCGTAATATAAATTTGTTTAGTACTAAGGATTTGAGATCCTTCGCAAAAGGTAAGTATGTAAAGGCTTCCTATATGATGTTGTGAGCATCTAGAGTTCAAAGACCCATACAAGCAAACACTCAATTGTAATGCACAATATGAATTGATCACAAAATAATTTTAACCTTCAATTGTACATGTAAAACTGTACCAAATCTACCAGTCCTAGCACTCTTCATTGGTGAGACCACACTATTCAATGGACTTATTATATTTGGAGAAGGTGGATCATATTTGTTGGGACACTAAGGTGGATCATATTTGCTATATAAAATAGTCAAAATAGACACGAGGCCAAAGCCAGCATATCACTTTCTTTGACTTTTGGCAGACAAATCTGCTGGGACACTAAGGGCCTGTTCGGTTGTGTTTTTGTTTCTTATTTTATGTATTCATTTTTCAGAAAACACAGAAAACTTGTTTGGAGAACTGTTTCCGAAAGCTGTTTTGGGGAAAATTGTCTAAAACAAACACTTTTTAGGAAACACCAAAAAGTTTTTTTTCCCAAAACACAAAAAAATGAAAGCACAACCAAATGCCCTAAGTATTTAAAAACGGATGTGATAGAAGCCAGAAAAGATTCAATCAGTTATCACTGTTCAAGTTTACACAACTGAATTCCCCTCATTGCAAAGTTGCATGTGATCTCATATCAAGAATCCATCTGTAAACCATGCCGCTTGCCCAAACAATACCCATGTGACCATTTCAAGAGGGTACCTTTTGATTAAAAATCCTCTACAATCTCTTATAAACAAAAATAAGAAAAAAAAATAAATTTCAAAATATGAAAACAATCAAACTATAAAACCACACTAATTCCCTAAAACAAATGCAAATATTGTAAATAATATATCTTGGGATGTGCAATTAATTCCAACATGACATAGAGCCAGTAGTCAAATATGAGAAGCTAATGAAATAAGGTGTCTGAGCATGAAAAAAGGAAGAACGGACCTGTATCAACAAAAATCTTCATATTCATTAGATCCCGGACACAAGGATCATGGAAAATCAGTATGCCTTCCAATAATATTACATCTGAAGGATTCACCTGGCAAAATTTCAGAGCAGCAGTAGTTGGTGTTGGAGATAAAACACGAGGATAACTGTATTTATCAAAAAAAAAAAATGAGGATAACTGGTACATGAGATTCCATCAGTTACAACCTAAGAAGGTAAAGGTTCACTAAAAGCACCAAAACAAGACCAGTTATACAATAAACTTGTACAATAACATGATTTGGGTTGCACAATATGGGCATGTATACCACATCATAGACGTAAAATAATAGAAAAATAAATCAAAGCAGATTCATTAAATAACATCATCTATATACTCAATCACATGTTTCTTATTCTCCGTGTTTAGAGAATTGTACCCTTCGAGCTGGAAACACGTCGCTTTTGTAACTCTTGAAATCATACTTTGGAATATCTACTTCTTGCCCATGCTTCAACTTCTCCATAGCACATAATAATTGTTCAGTGTCAAATGCATCTGATGAAGTGAAGAATTTACATATTAAACGAAGCAATAAAACCATTAAAACAAAAACCTCCAGCATGCAGCTGATTTGAGTTACATGAGTTACTAGCACAAGGTGAACATTTATTACATGCTTACTTTCAAATTAAGGAATTAATTACAAGCTTTTGCAACTTCGTCACAACCAAATAACATGTTAGTGGTCCAGGAAATGAATATCCCCGAAGCTTCAAGATGTAAAGTGTCCAAATCAATGTGATCCAGTCTTCAAGTTCCAAATTAATGATCAGCAAGAAAACAGGAAAAAGTAATTAAAAAAATGGAAGCAAAAAGAAGACAGAAACTTGAATGGAAAATTCCACATGCCACAGGTTGTAACTTCAAATTTTAATTTAAATTTGAGAAGTAAATTAACTTATCCAACCAAGAGCACAGAAACCAAGCAAAGAATTCAAAAAACTGTCCAATGACAAAACAGCATAACGTGCCCAATGTGACAGCCAGTTGATAAATAAAAATATAGTTCTTACTAACAAAGTGAGTAGTAATCTAGATGTATATTTTCATAAGCTTACATTCTTTACAAACAACTAAGAGAAAAACATTTTCTTTGGGATTAAGAAGAAACTGAAAAATCAGTTGAAACGTTTTTCACAAAATAAGCAATACCAAATGATGAAATATTAAAAGTCAAGATACAGAACTGACCAGGGTGATCAAAGTTGTATTCATGAACTGTTGTAAGTTCCTCCGGAGTCAAATTGTGATAAAAGGAATCCTGCCAAATCATCCATAGGAAGATATTTATTTGCAAGGAAAAATAGATCACCTCATCAAATAAATCAAAGATGGCACATATATGTTGTCAATTTTGGCAGGGAACGAATGTAGATGAAACTTCAAATCCATAGCATTTATAAGACATTCAAAAAATGTCAATATGAATTGCGCCCTATTAATTGGTGTCTGTGTTCTCCGCACAGCTTGAATTGTGCAATTAACAAGCATGTCATTCTTTTACAAATCCTATTTAGCCATTAGATGATACATAATACTATGATAGCAATGTGAGAAAACAAGTGAAGGTCTACTAGATACATATTTCTTTAGGGGGGAAAAGTTAATGACTCCCCAACTGCCACATGTATTAGTGTCCATGGGCAAACAGGTAAAAAGGAAGTTTATGATAGGACTCAACATAAAGGGGATTATTTTCAATACAACAGAAATGTAAATTTGACATTGGAAAATCTACTCATATTTTCGAAAACTTAAAATTGGAAGAAAAATAATAAGAATTCAAAAAACTGAAAAGAAGAATACAAAGAGGAAAAAGGAGGTGATGATGATGAAAAACTTATACCAACAAACTTTATCTATTTGCTCAATGAAGAAAGAGAATGCTAAACTTGAAAAAGGAAGATGTATCCGTATCGGATACTAATACTCATTGGATACTTATGGATACGTATCAGATACTTATTAAAAGTACGGATTCTTCTTAATTAATTTTTCATTAATTTTGAAGTATCAGATACTTAATTTTGAAGTATCGGATGCTCCAAGTCACATATTATCGGATACTTCTTAATTAATTTTGAAGTATCAAATGCTCCAAGTCACATATTACTCTTTTTACGAAATTAGAATTGTATCATTTCTTGCATAACATCATAATATAATATAATTACAAGGATAAATAGAATATTTTTACAACACTTTACTCAATTTTTTTATAAAAACAACATAGTAAGCTAAAGTAATAGAATTTGTCAAATTAACAATATCTTCATTGTATCATGCATGTCCCCTATAACTACATAGAAGTAAGGATTAAGAAGATAATATAACAATAGTAAAATTAAATATCAATAAATAAATAAGCAAATAAACTTGCGTAGAATATTTTTGACTAATGCAAAAGGAAAAAGCATAGGGTCAAGTTGTGAATTGTTTTGATATTATAATATCAACATATTAGACTTGATATTGAACTGAAATATTTGCAAAACCTATTGAAAATTTAAAAACTAAACTAGCTACTGCCTTAAATTAATACCTAATTCTTAAAGATTAGTATTTTGCATCATAAAGTTACTGTGGTTTCTCAATATTCTTGAGCTTATGTGTAACTCACTGCTAATAATTTATTTTTTTTTTATTTTTTACAAACGTATCCTAGCCGTACCCGTATCTTACTTTTTTAGGTTTTGCTGTATCGTCGTATCCGTATCGTATCGTATCATATCGTATCCGTACCTCGTATCCGTATCTTCTAGTCTATATTACATGGACTCAGGTGGCATGTTGCATGCGGGTATGTGTCTAAGTATCGGGTTCATCTAATTCTCATGTTCAAGGACACTAAGACGTGGCTAGATCTCATACAAGTAAGAAATTTATTTATCTTTTTAGAATAAAAGTGGTATTTACAAACTAATGTAGGGAACTTTATGCAAAAAATTGGAGTCTAATGCATGGTTATATAGTTACCTTGACTTTAAGCATGAGTATTGGTTGGGTGCATGTCCAACAAACCAGATTGGATATATAACCTTTCTCTATGTTGAGTGTCCAACACGGTTATTTCATAAATTTAAAAGAGTCGATGTAACAAGGTACCTGGTTAACAAGTACAACACGCTGATCACGAAGCTGCTCGATAATCATATCACAAACTGTAGTCTTTCCTGATGCTGCACCTCCAGCAACTCCTGCGCCACAGAATGTTTAATAGAAACGTGCATTAAGCAAAAAAGAGGATCCTTTTAAAGTTCAAAAAAAAATTAAACAAAAAAGAGGATCGAATAGAAAGAGAGAAACATAATTTATAAAAGCAAGGAACAAATTTCCTTCATGATGTAATATATATGTCTGTAGGTTAAGAACAAATCACCGAAGAGAAGCCAATAACAACTCTTGGAAGTAATACAAAAAAAGTAAAGACGTTGAGCAAATTTAAATGGGGAAAAAAAGGGGGGGGAACATATGGTGCAGCAGTCGAACACTTGCAATTTGGATGTTTAGATTTGCCGTCTCATGCCAAACTTTATTATGGGCTCCATAGAGCTGGGTCCAGAATGTCCAACTTCAATATACTGAACCCCATCAGGTATATCCACACTTACCACAAGTGGCATGTACAGTACAGCCATGCTCCAATAACAGTTTGATCCTACAGCCACACTTAATAATACTCCCAATATTTCCACAGCTCAATCTCTCATGCCAAGGATTTTAGTTCTACTTTCAATGGACTTAAAAGGCAATTGGATAAAAGAACCATGGACTAAAGTGCTACCATAAAATAAAATAAGAACAAGAAAGAAAAAAAAGAGAAAAAAGAAAAAGAAAGGTACTGATGCTGACTGAAATTCCAAGTAGTTTTAGACACAGTTTTTAATATTTGTAAATATTCAGTGTGAATTTTGAAAAATTCAGATTCAGATCAGACCACAGAATTCAAACTAACATTCTGGTGAAACAGTTCAGCACAGATTTCAAATATTAATCAAATTTGGGAATCTTTAATTTGAAAGTATGGACCGCTTTATAGTCTTGATTTGTAAGAATTACCCAAATTTCAAATAAAACCAAAGACACTGGGCTGAGTATTTAAGAACTAATCTGAAAAGTTTAAAAGAATAGACAACCGTCTCAATTTTCGAAATTCATGCTCAATGGTGAATTATTAGTTCAAATAAAAAATTCATTATGTAGTGTCCTGAAGGCTGAAGGGCCGGCTTAGCGGTAAAGCTACCCCTTGTGACCTGGTGGTCATGGGTTCGAGTGGCAGAAACAGCCTCTCCGCTGAAGGCTGGAAAACCCAGATGCAAAAAACAAGACAATAAGAGGGAATGATTAAAATGATCTGTGCTGTGCCTAAACTTACCAATGAAAAAAGGTTGCTTATGCACATGTTCAGCTGTTGATGTTGTCGGTTGATCCACCTCTGAATTTCCTGGCTCCAATCGATCCAAGTGAAATCCAGAAAAATGAACCCCTGATGAAGTTTCTATGAAATCAACAACTGATTTAGAATTAGAACCCATGTCGTGAGCCCTCCTACAACCCTGCATGTTTGAAGAATAAAGGTTAGTGAAGTCGTTTAAGGAATTTACTGTTCACAAAGTCAATAAGAACTGTATGTAGTTCGCACTCAAGCAGGATCACTCAGAACTATAAGTCATAGTGTTTGTTGATTACCAAGAATCACTCAATCTTGACCACATTAGCTTTCAATTCCAATGCAATAATAGTCAAGCCAGGCAATAAAAGGCAACAATTTCATCACTCAATGTTTTTTGAGTTACACATAAAACTTTTTCAGATGAAGGAAAACCATTCATCAGAGAATGAGTTAATAGCGGGCAACCCTTGTTATTGCCGCTGTTTTCATCAAATAAATCCCTAGGCACTTACCCAGAAAATAATCTTCCAAATTCTATTAGTATCAAGTTCAAACTAAGAAGCACCTCTACTCCTTGAAAAAAAAATTCACTCAGTCTCAGGATTCCCCTACGTATAGATTACAGAAAAAAGAAAAAATAGATCAATTTATCAAATCGTATAATAATGAAAAGAAACTCAATAATGCATAATCGAACACAGACAATATTGAAAACGAATTATTTCTCGCATATAAGATCAACTAACGTACAAATCAAACCAGTTTCTATTCATATGAGTATGTAGATCAAATGGAGTGAATGATCATAAGCAATCACAATCTTAAGGTTCAATCTGAAATTGCAATAACGAATGTAAACGATCACCATAAGCAGCATAGACTAAACGTATAAACACATACACACACACACATATATATGCATCGAAATGTAGAATCATGAATATACTTTGGGACTGGATTTGAGATTTGGAGGGTATAGATCGAGAAAAATGTATGGGAATTGTAAATATATACGCCTTTAGGGCCCTTCTTCCTTTGTGGCTGCGGATTTAGAGAGAGAATTGAATTTATAGGCAAAGTCGAGCAGGAGGGAGACTCCTCACCTGAGATTTATGCTTGGTTCCAAATAATTTATTGAATTTTCTATTGTGTGATAGGTGAGAAATTTAATAAAAAAATTTGATAAATTATTTAAATTTTATAATATTTTTTAAGAATAAATTATAAATACACTATTAAGATTTAATTAAAATATAAATTGTCCTTATAATTTGAAAAATTATAAACACTCCCTTATTAAAAAAAAATTATTTAACATAATTAACTAAAAAAATAAAATTCATAATTGTTCTCCTATACAATAATAAAATTATCTAAATTATTAATTGAAATAGATTTTTAACATCATTAAAAACTGTTAATTGACTTGCTAATTTATTAATAAAATAGGCGATTTGTTATGAAATTAGAAATGTAATTTTCAAAACTACAGGAGACGAGTTGTATTTTAATTAAATCTCAATGGATATATTTATAATTTATCTTTTTTTAATTAATGGTACGTTTATTTCTTGTTTGGGGTGTTCTAAGTAAGTGCATTTTTGTCTTTTTGGACTAAAAAGTTGAGGAAAAAAATATGAATGTTTGGATTAACTTTTTGACTTTTTATGAAAAATGTGTATTAAAAAATTTTACAAATAAGTGTATTGGAGAAGTTAGTGATGGAATAGGCCACACGGACGGAAGCGTTGGCGACAGCGCGGCAGAGAGTAGGGGTAGGAGATTAATTCTCTCCTTTTTCGGGCATAAATTGGACGGTATTGTTCGGCTCATGGGGGCCCGCTACGGGTCCCGTTTTGTTAATTGGAACCATTCAATATGTAGAATTCGTCCAGTACTATATACTTGTAAAAAAATCACGTTGATTGGATATCAATAACTATCTCATCGTGTTAGTTTTTCTTGTCAACTGTTAACTATAACACCATCTATTTTTTATACAAAACTGCTTTGATCATATAATTATCGATTTTTTATCAACGTAATTTTTTACAACCATATAGATCTGGACGAGTTCGACATATTGAATGGTTCGGATTATCAAAACGGGACCCGTGGTGGACCGCCACGGGCCCAACATTTCTGTCCAACTTAGTGATTTTATATATGTAACACGGTACTAAAGGGTCAATTTAGACTCGAAAATTGTGTAAATTTTGTTTGATTAAAATATTATGTATATTAATTTTTTAATATTTTTAATTTATGAATAGTAATAACTTTTTTACTTTTTTATAATTTTTTGACTTTTTAACTTTTTTGAAACACCCCAAACCAGGTCTTGCGGCGGTACGATGCCGTAGTAAAAATGTCTACTTGTTCTGTTTTTTTTAATCGGTTCTTTTTTAGCTATCAAAATCTAAATTAGATAAGATTGGAGTATTTGTTAAAGTATTTGCTATATTTATGTTAAATATTTATTGATTTAGAGAGTTAAGTGTTAATTATGTAAATATCAGTTCATTCAAATATATATATATATATATATAATAATTATATATTTTTAAAAAGTACAATGAAATATACAAGTAATCTATTTATTCATAACTCTTTGAGACATACCAAAAGAATTTATTGATTTATTTGAGATATATTATTTTTTTAAAATTTTTTATATACCTTTTCATAGTAAGTAAAAATGTTAACTTATAAACTATACAATAAAATTTTTACTTTTTAAAAATATATATATAGAAATAAAAAAATCACGTGACCGCTTCTAACAAATAAGTAAAATAAGCTGCTCAACTTTCCAAACTCAACCTAAATGGGGCCTACCCAATCCCTTTCTCTCTATTCTCTCTTGACAATATTCGCAATGGCACAAGCTCATTGGAGAATATATAAATGTTTGTTTGTTTTCTGAACTAACGGCCATGGATTATTTTAAAAGTTAATTATTTTAATTGGATTATTATTTTTTATGAAAAGTTAATTATTTTAATTGGATTATTATTTTTTATGAAAAAATATTTAATAAATAAAAAAAGAATTGACTTTTTAAAAATAACTTTTAAATCTTTTAACTATCTTAAGTGATTCCCAAACTTATCGTACTACTATGATTCTTAACAACAGCTGAATAATAATAAAATATTTTATTTGACAAGTTTTTCTAGTTCTAACAAGTAAAAAAATTAAATAATTCAAAAATAATTTTATTAAATATTAAAAAAAGTTTTTTTTTTAAATTAAGGTATTTTAGTCCGGTAGCATAAAAAATGAAATATTTTTTACTAGCCCAAAAAAATACAAAAAAATAAAAATTATAAAAAGAATAATCATCGAACCCTATCTAAAATATTTATACTGTTCATAAAATAAATGTATATATATATGATAAATGAATTATAAAATACCATTGAATCAGTATATGACCACCTAATGTACCATTTTTATGTAAAACTAATTTTTAAAATTTGAAGCAATTGCAATATCTAACCTTTTTTTTCATTAAATTTAAATAAAAGGTTCATCTGATAACGCGTGTTCTAATGGAACAATATAGAATTTCATCAAATCACCAATCGACCCAATAGTGTAATTTTTTCATAAATTTTTTTAAGGAAATGGTCATCCAGGAGAAAATTGGCCGAACATCCGATGATAAAAATGACTTGTAGCTACAATAATTATGAACAGTTAATTGATAAAAATTCCCACCTATCCTTAATTTGGTAAAAATTTAACATCTTCTCGATTTAATACTTATCTAGTGAAATGATTGGAATAGTAAAAGAGATTTTTTTCCGAAGAGTAATGTTAGAGATTCTAAATAATCTACTAAATTTTTTACCAAACCCCTTACATGGGTGTGGGACTCACACCACACCCATGTGTGTTTGTGTGAGTCCCACAGATGTTTAGTAAAAAAATTGATAAATCATTTGAATAATGTTGTATGAACCAATTAATGTACTAACTAGTGTACCAATTGATGATGTGTCATAATTTAAAAGATTTTTTATATTTATAATTTGTATAGTGAATGAGGTCAATAATAATGTCATTACTAGTGTTAGTACACTAATTAATACATTAATTAATACATGTAGCACCGCGTTTTTTTTCAATAAGACAAAATATTACTTTTTACTCATAATCATTATATTTTTTTTCTTACAGAAGTTAAAAAATCTCAAAACAAAAATTAAACGAGGTTAAAAAAAATTTCAGACTAAAAAAATTGACTATATTAACTAATGTCAAATCCCTCAATATGTCTTGTTCGATATGTGTGAGAAGGTTATGTTTATCCAAAATAAAAGGAATATAAAATTACATCGGCACCGACTCGGATGTGGGCCGAGCTGACTAAACTAACCGTTGGCATGAAAAAAAAACATTTTAAAGAATTGTTTAAGCAATTATAAAAGAGTGATGTTATATAAATAAAAATTTTAAATAGGGTCATATGATATTTTGAATTCTTTTTATTTTAAATTAAAAGGAAAGACACTTATATTGTGCTTAATTAATTTTAAAAAATAAAGAAATAAGAAATGTTTATTAAGAATGTGCAAAATATACAGTAAACTAAAGAATCGAACTATTTAGCCTGCGTTTGGTTGTGTTTTGTAATTGTGATTTGAGAGTATGAGTTGTATTTTGAGTTTATGGGTTGTAGAATTATGATTTGAATGTAGAAAATTTGTTTGGTTATGATTTTTAAATGGAATGTTGAATTGTGTTTTGAAGATATATTTTGAATTAAGTTTTGAAAGCTTGATGTGACATGTGAAAGGTGAAAATTTGTTTGGTGATGTGTTTTGAAAATAGTTTTCAAAACTTAATTCAACCAATAATTTATCGTCAAACACACAACTCATATATCGATATCCATATTTTTTATCAACAATAATAACCAAACTATTTTTAAAATACTGAAATTAAAAATTGATTTTTTTTTCAATTAATTTTTTTTCAGTAATTTTTTTTGAATAATTTTTTCATTTTAAAATAAATCTATGTCAATTATTTTGTGTCAATTAAATTTTCTATCAATTCATTTTTTACACCTATACAAACATCTTCTACAATACGTTTTTTTTTTTTTTTTTAATTTTGTTAAAGTCAACAACTTTTGAGAATACATATTAATAAAAATTAACATAAATACACTAAGTGTAATATTTTAAAATACAAATCATAACGTAAACCTTACAAAACATTATTAATTTTTTTTCTCATTTATTACACGTTATTAATTTAGTAATTCAGTATACGGATGTAATATTATTAAAAATTATTAATATTATACAAAAATAATAGATAAGAAATAAAAAGTAAAAAATAAAAATAAAAAACAACTTGAACCTTCTGAACCTTAAGCTTCTGAACCTTAAGCTTATGAACCTTAAGCTGGAAGTCGATAGGGACTACCGGGGGGTCTACCGGCTGGACATCCGGCCGGTCATCCCACCTCACGCCACCCTCAGTTTCCTATCAGATAGTTGAAGCTTCCATGGCTGATGTTTGATACAGAGAAGAAATATGAGATTCACGAGAAATTTTCAGATATGATGAAGAAGACATGGAAGTTTTTCAGATCAAAAGAGAAAAAAAGACGAGGGTCACGGAAAATTTTCAAAGACGACGGAGAAGAAAGGGGAAGCTTTTCAGAGCGAAAGAGGAAGAAGACAGACACGTTGAAAGCGGAGAAATGAACTACAAGATGCCAAACGGATTTTCAAACCGTAATTTGAATTAACATGCAGAATCATATTTTGAGTGTCCTATCCAAACATCAAGCGAGAATTCACCTGTTGAAAGTTAATTTGAAAATACAACCAAACACAGCCTTAAAACTTTTTGAGATTTTGATTCAATTTTTTAATACAATAATTTAGTTTCAGATTTTCAAATCATCAATCTTATTTATTTGAATTAATTATTGATTTAGATCTTCCTTAAATTGAATCAATCCGAGAATCAAGAAGGTCCAAATTTCACATCGGTTATCAATCATTAGACCATGTTTCTTCTTGAAGATAGTACATGTTGTGCTATATAATATTTGAATAATTTTACAAGGTTATACAAGTAATTACAATAAATAAGTATATTTTTTCTCACCACAAGTTTTATTAAACTCTTATTATTATAAAAAATAAAATAAAAAACAAAAACACAAAAAAGCAGCTATGAAAAAATGTGGACGATAACAAGGTGATGATTAGCCCCCAAAAAAAAACAAGGAAAATGATTTGGAGTCCTAAAAACTGTCCCCTTAATTCCCTTAATTTTCATTTTGAGTAACTATTTTCTTATTTTTTTATTTTTTATTTTTACTTCATATGAAAATTAAGGAATTAGGAAGAATGTTTTAATGGGATGTAGCAAGGTCCAAAAAAACAAATAGTGATGGTGAGCCTTGTTGTGGCCAAAAAACAAAAACAAGTCGGTCCTTAAATGGCTTTTTGTTTGTATGTTACAAAAAAGTGGGTCCCTCCACTCACATACACACGAGAGTGATATGATATCTCAGTCCAAGTTGTGTATTTATTTATTGTTTGTTTGCTAAATTAAAACGGCGATAAATCAACTCTAATAAAACATGTGATCCCTACCCTTTTTCCATTTTTCCTGTCCGGTGTTTGGCAAAAAAAAACAAATGTGTTATTCCGAAATTCCAAAAAAGTTTTAGATTCGTAAAATATGACTTTTAAATTTATTTATTATTAATGGTAACTTGTATAAAAAAATTAATAATATATTTTTTATACGAGCACGAAATATTGTCCTCGTATAATCCTGTTGATCAAGTCTGCGCTCCTCTAAACGTCGTCGCTTTACTCCCTGAAAACACAAACGTGAGCTAGTCGGCGGGTGTGTGCCGGATACCTCTCTGATGCCTAAGTTAGCAAAATAGACAAATAGACAAAAGCTTTGTGTATTCAAAAATCAAAGTTGTATTACCTCTCCATAGGTGATGCTATGAGCTTTTATAGGTTCCGTGTGGCACAATTCTTGTAGAACTCTTATTCCTCCATGTAGAGTCCTCCTAGGAGTCACACTCCTGAAAGATAATGCTTATCTTTCAACACCCCCCTCACTACTTAAACCAAGTGAGATGGTCCTAGCTCGGTGGTACGACCAAACGACCGAGCTAGTATTGTCATGTTAAAATGACAACTTAGACCGAGCTATGCCCTAGCTCGTCCCTTCCTTTATCTGTTTGTATCTTGGTTGTGCCTATTGAGACCGAACTAACCTCAGTAAGCTACCATCGCGCCAACCAGAGCGAGGTCCATCAAGTGAAAGCACCATACCTCGGCTCCGAATATCCTGACAGAGCTAACTATCTGTACTCCGACCGTGGCGACCGTGATTATTCTTGGACCGAGCTAACACTTGTTAGGTCACTTCCATACCTGGACCGAGCTAACACCTGGACTATGGTCCACTTAGTAAGCCCTTCTTACTATGGCCCATAGAACGACCCATTACTAAACTCGGCCCAATTTACATATAAATTACCCTCTCAATTGCCCCTTAATTCCACCTGCGCAGCATGATAGGGATTATCTTTTTCCAGGCGAGCTAAAAACTTTAGCTTTTCAACCTAGCTAAATCCACACTGGGCTACCTATCTGTCCGGTCAAAACGTCTCTTCAATCACTGTAACTGAATCGCTTCTCATTCCAACAACACGTGGCACACTCTCATTGGCCCAATGTAGCTGTCACGCCGTCTTCGTACTTCGCGTATTTTGAACAGTCCCGCCATTTTTTCCCCTTTCTCTACACAAAACTAAACCCTTCGTTTTGAACCATTTCATTTGCACTATTCATCTTCTCTCTCTTGCTCGAGCTTCCATTCCTCCCACACACAGTGCCTGTAAAGAGCTTTCTCTCGTGGCTTTGATCTTTATCAACTCATCTTCAAACTTGTAAGTAACCCAATTCTATTTCCTCTTTGTTGATTTCGCATCTATTTTATAATACACAACATGCATTTTTGTATGATTTTCAAAACACCTATTCCACTTTTGCTTCCATTTTTCTGAAAAAACCTCTGTAACATAACCACTGTCTATATGAATAACCTAGGAAATGGTAGTTTTGATCCAAAATCACACTCCAACCGAACTAGGATACTGTTTGTATTAGGTACGACCCTGGCCGAACTAAACAACTGAACCAAAACTTCATACCCTACTCGTAGTTTTAATTGGCCCTACCTTTTAGCCGGGCTATCGAACTGCACTAAGTTTGCGCAATACCGCGCTAGAAGGCCACCGACCGAGCTAAAACTTGGAGCTAAACCAGCTCCCTTAGTTAAGACCGAACTAAGAATGCTGCCCCAACAGTTCAACCGGGCTAAAGGGCCTTGCTCAAACCGAGCTAACAATGGATAGCATCCCGCGTAGCCGAGCTAGGACTTCATTTATCTTGCCTTTGTGCTTTTAGCACGGTCCAACGATCAGTGCTTAACACCTTTCTCTTTTACTTTGCAGACTTAGGTTGGCCAGGCACTCCTTTGAGCGCTCAACCAAGCTACTCAGCGTCATTTCTCGACCGAGCTAATACTTAAGCTAATTTCTCCATAATTTAATAGCAAATGGGTAAATATAGGTTTTTAGTAAACTCACCAAGGGCCATGGCCGAGTTCTGAAGGGACTACCTGTAGACACCCCATTTTTGACCGACCTTAAGACTTAGACGTCACCGATTGAGCGCTCGGTGATGTCGCATACTGTGCTCGTTCAGAAGTCCCAGAGTCGCGGCCGTGCGCCCTGCCTCCGGACTTCCGAATCCTCTTCTGTGCCTTGTCTCGGTTTGCGAACCAGGCTCGGTTTTCTCTGTTTTCTTTCCTGAGGGAAGGGAGTAGTCCTGTAGACTATCTCTCGGTGGCCGTGCGCTACATTTTGTGGCCGTAGGCCATTTTGCCCATTTCGGAGCCTGGCTCCCGGTTTCCGGAGCCGTCAGGCCGTGTGCCTCGGTTCGGGACCGCCCAACCATCTCCGATTTTTCCGGTTCTTGGCAAGTGCCTCTGTTTTATCATTATGAAGCACACTGGGGCCCCTGATGCCCACTTCGTGGCCGTATGCCACTTTCGGTGCCTATAGCCGGTTTTCGGGCCCCGAACCTCGCGGTTTGAGCCCCGAGCATTCATTTCGCATCGGATTCCTCCGGTTTTTGGCAGGTACCTCTGTTTTATCATTTTAAGGAACCCTGGGGTCTCAGATACCCACTTCGCTGCTGAACACCACTTCCGGTGCCTACAGCCCATTTTCGGGACCCCGAACTGCGCGGTTTGGGCCCCGAGCGTTCATTTCTCATTGGTTTTTGTTCAATTTTGGCAGGTACCTCTGTTTCAGCATTAGGAAGATCACTGGAGGGTAGGAGGCCAGCAATTATCCCAGATAACCAGTTTCGCTCCTCCGGCGCCGTTTTGCTCACTTCCGGGCTAATGTTGAACACCCTAGGCCCATTTTCTTCCAACCAAAGCTACATATCTGTGATCAGGGGACATGGGAGGACCCTAAAAGAGTATGTTCGGCCAGCAATTCAAAGTTTCATTTTTGAGCCCCTCCTTCAAGCTCTATGTTGTGGCTCCTGCTTCAGTGTTGCCAATTTCCAACCTTGGAACCTTGTTCTACACATCTGGGAGGACCCTAAAAGTTGGTGGTCGGCCAGAAATTGTTGTTTTCATTTTTGAGCCTCTCCTTCAAGTCCTATGTTGTGACTCCTGCTTCAGAGTTTCCAGATTCCGACCTTGAGGCCTTATTCTACACATCTGGGAGGACACCATTGCATAGTGGTCGGCCAGAATTTTTTCACTTCATTTTTGGGCCATGGCCGGCCGGCCAGGGTGAGTGGCTGGCCGACCAGGTGGGGTGGCCGGCCGGCCACCTCCCAGAAATTTACCTGGCCGGCCAGCTTTCTGCTTTCCAGCTCTTTACAGCTGTCCGGATATTTTTTTGAAATATCTCCCCCATCCGGGGGATATTTTGGGAGGGAAATCTTGCCTCCATTTCCCTCCCTTTTACACCCCTTTCTTGCCTATTTGAGGACATGGCCTCCTTCTTTGTGGAGGTTGTACAAATTCCTCTCAAGACTCCATCTCCCTTTGATCTCATTTCCATAGCCAAAACCCTAAAAATTCTTCAAGTTCCTAGCTCAATCCTTCAACAACCCTAAGCTCCACCTTCACCACTTCCATTCCAGAAGCAAGGGAGTGTTCCTCAGAGGCTAAGAAGCAACTTTCATCAAGGCAAGAGGTAGCAAAAACTTGATCTTCAAGGGTAAGTCATCATTTCCCTTTTTCTTGCATAATTCTGCTTCAAATTTTTACCCTACTTGTGATCTGTTTTGGATTCTGACCCCTTCTGGTTTTGTGCTTATTTTGAGCCCCTCTACAACTTTGTAGAAGGGCTCAACCCTGTTTGGTGTCTCCTTCATACACTTGCTTCAATATCACTCTTTATGCCATTAAATTGCATACTTTGTTTAGCTTTTGAGTGATCTGATTTCGAGTATACTATATACTGTGAGTGGGCTTATTTTGAGCCCCTCTTCAACATTGAAGAAGGGCTCAACCATGTTTTACTTCTCTGTCATGCACTTCCTTTGAAATGCTTCCATTTTACCGTAAAATTGCATGATTGTTTTGGCCTATTTTTGATCTGAGTTGGAGCATGAAACATACTGTGATTGTGCTTATTTTAAGCCCCTCTTCAACATTGAAGAAGGGCTCAACCTGGTTTTCTTGCTCTACATATCACTTGCTTTGAATTCTTGTCACAATCCCATTTTGCATGTGTTTTTAAGCTCACCATGCTTCGGATTTCAGCTCTCATAAGGCCTAGACAGAGCCTTATTTTTGCCTATTCTTCATGTTTTGTTAAGATCCTTAGGCCATTTGATGACTGATTTTGGTACTTCATGTTATATCCTTCATATTTCCCGTAAAATTGCATGTTTGTTTAGGCTTGCTTAGCTACTGATTTGAGTCTTCATCAGGCTTAGAAAGTGTCTTATTTTGGCTTATTATTCATACTTTGTCAAGGGTCCAAAGTTGTTTGATCATTGCTTATGGTACCTCATGTTGTAGCCCCTTATTGGCTCATTTTTGCATGCCATTTTGAGCATATCTACACACTTAATTAGAGGATCTCATCTACTGTAAATATGCATGTTTTTGGCCCCTCTTCAATTTTGTAGAACTGATTTTTCTGATTTGAGCATTGTATATACTACTTGCTTTGTAATTCCTCTCTTTTTCCCCGTTTTTGCATGCTAAATTTGCCATGCTTGTGGTTCTTGTTTAGCCTTGCTTTGTACTGACAAAATGCCATATTTGGGGCTGCCTTGCTACTGTTTTTGCTTTCATGTATCAATTTTGCATGTTTAGCATAGCCGTAGGCCATTTCGGGTACTTAGAATCACATTTCGGGATGATTTCATGCATTGATTGTCATTCCGTATCATTTCGGAGCTGTTTTCCCCTTCATTTAGGTGCTGAAATTTGGTTTGCATGCTTGCATATCATTTCCCGTGCCGTTTCATGCCTTCGGGCCATGCCTCGGTTTGCGCGTCCGTGGGCACGCACTTCGAGGCACCTCTGTTTTATCCGACGGCATCTGATGTGAGTGTGGCTGAGGTCCATTCATGTTAGTATAAGCCCAATTTGCATTTCCATCTCATTTTATCATTGCCTCGGTATGCGCGCCTGTGGGCACGCATTTCGAGGCACTTCGATTTTATCCGATTTCTCATTTTATCATTGCCTCGGTATGCGCGCCTGTGGGCACGCATTTCGAGGCACTTCGGTTTTATCCGATTTCTCATTTTATCATTGCCTCGGTATGCGCGCCTGTGGGCACGCATTTCGAGGCACTTCGGTTTCATCCGATTTCTCATTTCATCATCGCCTCGGTTTACGTGCCTGTGGGCATGCATTTCGAGGCACTTCAGTTTTATCCGATTTGCATTTCACATCATCACCTCGGTTTGCGTGCCCGCGTGCACGCTTTTCGAGGCGTCTCATTTTCATCTCATGTTCTCAACATTGTGCATACTAGGCTGTATCTTAGTTGCATTTCATACATATCATGCATATTGCATTGTGTTCGGGATAGGAGTTAGCCCGGGCACGGGAAACGAGGTACGTTTCGTACTCCGAGTGACGAAACGGGTCTCAATTCCCAGTCACCGACACTCCGGATTTCCCATGATGGAGTTAGGTTTTCATTGTAGCATTCATGTGCATTCATTCTATAGTGAGTTGTGCAATCCGATTCCTCGGCCATCATGCATCGGTATGCGTGATTGGTGGCACGAGGATCGAGGCATGCATATATTTGTGAAATACATTGCTATGCCCTTTTCCTGCTCTCTGTTGCAGCAAGATAAGGAATCAGCAACTTTTCGGAGTCTGGCGCGCATTTCGAGAAAAACTGCGAACAGAGGCTAAATTGGGCATCCCAGTGGATTTCCGCGCAAGGCAACCCAGCATACATCACTCCATTATCCGAAACGAAGCAAGGCAGCCCCTGGCTTGCAAGCCAATTTTAAAGCTTTCTTAGTTTAAATTGTTAATTACTTAGAAAATCTGTATTATTCTTTTATTCGGACTGTATTATTTATTCGGACCCTCTGAGCGAGGGCATAATTGTAATAAGTGTGGGTGAGTGTGATGTATGTCTTCCAACCCCCATTTCTTTCTCCCTTTTATTTATCCGCTTACGATGGTTAGATATAGGGCATATTTCAATTAGCATACAGTATGATAGCATGTTGCATCATTCATCTGTTTTGCACGCACCGGGCTCGGCGCATCATACAAACTGCATTTGTATTTCAATTCCAAATTGAGTACATGTTAGCTGTAGCATTTCATATGCCATGTTTAGAATAGCCGAGCCTGCTATAGTTGCATCATTGCATGCGTTGCATTAGGCATCCCTGTATATTTAGGATCATGCATTGATTTCTAATAAGTTTCTGTTTTTGGCTTGGAGTACTCGGTAAGTTTTATGCTTTAGCATCCTTGCATGCGTGTGAGTGTTGCCATGATAGCATGCTTACCATGAGGCTATATGCTTATGTGATATAACTGCCTTGAACGCCTGTGGGTGGAGGTTGAGTTACTTGAATTGGGACAATTCATTGACTGTTTGTTTTAAGCCCACTAGATAGTGGCAAAATCATATTTTCTAAGCCCACCTGAGGGTGGCAAATCCGCGTCTTAGCCTACCTGCGGGTAGCACCATCAAACCATTTTCAAACAAACAAACATGAAGTGTTTTGTTCCAATTCAGGCGGCTCAGTCTATACTTATTTGCTGCGAGCATCACATAGTAACCTAGGCTAATAACCGGAATAAGAGCATACAATGTTTTCAAAAACAGATATCATGGTTAGTAGAGGCCGGTCTTTGACCGGGCGAGCGGGGGTGCTCACGATGTGACCTTCCCCAATCGTACCCAAGTTTCCGAACCAACTTTGGTGATGACGGACACGTGGCCTTCGGCAACGAGTCAGGGTTTCCTAAATTTCCCATTTTAAAATATTTAGGTGGCGACTCTGTTATCTGGCAAAGCAGTCCATGTTTGGCACTTCTTTCAAAAAAGAATCTATTTTCAAAACGATTTGCCGGATTTGGACTCTTTGGTTCAAGATTAAGAACCGTAACATTTGAGTCCTTGAACTGTAGTGACCCCAATATGAACAGAACGGGACTTAACCCTCCCGGGGCGTTCGGGGACGTCTACACTACCATATCCCTGATGATGTCCATCTTACCTTGGCCGAACTAGATACCACACCCTGGGGAAACCGTGGCTTTGTTCCCTTTACCTTTCTTTCCATTGTAGAAACCGGACTAAGATTCCCTATACAACCTCTTCTTTGTGAGTTTCTTAGACAAACCAACCTCTGCCCTACCCAACTTTCCACAAATTCATACCGCATAATAAATGGTATCGTCGAGCTAAACCGCCGGGCTGGACTTAATCTCGGTTTAGCCGAGCTCTTCCATCAATATTCCATAGGATCAAATGAAGATGGCTGAGTTTATTATCTAAGAATAAGGCGCCGGCGTGAAAAGATAATAAAGAATACCCCGGACAAGGATGTAAACGATGATGATTTCTTCTGGGTTTCTAGGAACTTCGAAGACCACGAAGCCCAGATCCTAGGCGACTGAATTAATTGGAATAAAGGAGTCGCCGGTATAACTACCTTGGCCCAATTTCATGTTCTTTCTCTTACTTCGGTACTTACTTTTAACTGTACTAACTGTTGTCCCCTTCCTTCATGCAGATTTGAACTTTCTCAAATCCCAGTACAGCTACCCCAATTTAAACACACTTCGCGCCGCACTCCGATATCCAAACAGGAGCTGGGCCGAGCTACTGAATTTTGAACCGACCTACCGATATAGTAGTCGTAGGAAGACCAGGGTGACCGATTTCCTCTTAGAGCCGTCCCCAGAACTTGATCCTTTCCTTCCACAAGTCAACTTGATCCCATTGACTGCGGAGCAAGAGATGGCTAAGAAAAGAGCATTAAGGGCCCTTCTGACCAAGACAAACCAACCCCAGGTACCACCAGCCGGTCAAACACATGAGACCGTGGTAGCCCTACCATCCCACCAGCCTTCATCATCTCGAGCAAGCAAGCGTGCTCAGACTTCCACAACCGAGCCACGCCTTGTCGACGAGGATGAAACCGTGGTTCCTCAAACCATTCCACCAAGCCCTCCACCTGAGCGCTCTGACCGAGCTAGCTCTCCAAAGTGGGCACCAAAGATCACGTTTCAGAACCGTGTTATCAAGGATTTTGACTCTGTGGTCGCAGAAAAGGACCATTTCTTGGCGTTCAACCTCGCCAAAAGCGTTTGCCTTCCAGCCGACATGGAGCACTACAACCATCTAACCGAGCTGAAGGTGTCACGACCCAAACCCGCCCCTGTAGGTTTAGCACCGTAACCGGCCAGTAACCCGTAGATTACCAAAGGCCTCTGTACAGATTAGTAATTAATAAGGGGCTGCGGAAGCATTAATACATAATAGACAAGGTCCAATGAGCTGTGATAACGTACATGGGACAGAAGATTTAAACTTATTTATATACATATACATAAACATGCCAGTCAAGGACACCAATATTTACAACATAATTACAGAAGTGCACTTCCCAAGATCTGACTATACGGTACATACACTAAGACTAGCATGAAGTACAAAAACAGCCATGGCAATAGACTTCGATCGGAACCTCCTCGGGAGGCACAATAGTTGGCTGACAAAACAGAACAGAAGGCCGTCAACTCTGGCCCTGGTCAGGTGCCGTCTCACCTACATACATAATATAGACTGTGAGCGAAAGCCCAATGAACAATAACAGAGTAAAGGGGTTTTAATGAATGAGTCCATACAGATTCAGAAATCATAATTCCGTTCATATCAAAATCATATTTGTCCAGATCATATTCAGAAATCATAAGTCATGCATAAGCATACGTGATACATTCGTTAGCTCTCACAGATACAGTTGACCCATAAAGGGACGGCCATAAAGGCAAACAGTTGACTCACGTGCACGGAGACGATACAGTTGGTTCATGAGACGTAAAGTTGGCCCATAAAGGGACGTAAGGATCCATAAACAGTTGGCTCATGAGACGTACAGTTGGCCCAAAAAGGGACGAAACATAACATATTTGAGACTAAGAATGTCACGAATACATTTCAGAAAACAAATCTTGTTTCATCACACAGAAAGTAGATACAATTGAACATAACTGTAATAAACCTCACCACTGTTTACCGTTTAATCACTGATCACTGATTGACTACTGATTATTGCCAAACTGAGACTGATTATGACTGATAATTGAACTGATTGAAATATTGAACTAACCGACCGAAATCTGAAACTGATTGATTGACTGTATCTGTTTAAATGCATTTCTATCTGTTTGACTGTTTGACTATCTGTTCATATTTTTATGTTTAAATTGCAAATTGAAGGCCTTATCGGCGGCCGAATCTGAAATTGATTGATGTTCTGTGCTAATTAGATTTTGTGTGAATTTATGGTGTAATTATCTGAAAACTGATTTGGTATGATTAAATTAGATTAAAATAAGTTGAATTGCATTGTTGGACGTATTTACATTAGTGCCACTTAGTGGCCCACTTCATACCATAATCCTTAGAAACAACACTTTCATCAGCCATTCTTGTGTTCAAACCGACATAGAGAGAGAGAGAGTAGAAGACTAGAGTGTTGTTGCTTGCAAATTGAAGGAATTGGAGGTTGATCTCCCTATCTTAGCTTCTACACTTGACCTACTAGACTTAAGGTAGGACTTCATCTTCTTATTGTTGTCTTTGGGTTGGTTCTTGCATTGTTCATGTCAAATTGAGAAGCTAAGTCATGTTTTAGTTCTAACATGTTGAATTGAAGCTTAAGGCTTGCATGCATGTATGTATTTAGAAGTTTTGAGGTTGCAAGTTCATGATTCCTCACATGCATGTTCATAATATTGTTATAGTTCATGTTATCATCATGTTTTTGCAAGATTTGAGCTCATTAGAGCATGTTTTGAAGCTTTGAAATGATTTGAATTCATGCATGTTGCATGTTCATCTTATACATGAAAATTGGTTTAAAATTGGATTTAATTGAAACACCCTTAGGTTTTGATTTCTCAAATTGATCTTTGAAACATGTAACATTATGAATTTTGAAGTGTTTTCCAGAAAATTAGCCCAAGAGGATCGATTTTGATACATTGAAACATGATTTTGAACTTAGAGCTCAAATCTGGGTTTTCCAGATTTTGGTCTTCCGCTCGAGCGGGGATAACGGGGCTCGAGCGGGAAATTCGAGCTCCTAGTACTTTGCACTGTTCATCAGTCCGCTCGAGTGAAGGAATGTACGCTTGAGCGGAGGATTGGGTGACATGCTCGAGCGGGCGTTGAGCGTGAATTTCACCTATCCAGTACTTTTTGGTCCGCTCGAGCGGGGACTTTTGTTTGCCTGTCCGCTCGAGCGGAGTAACCTACGCTCGAGCAGGACCTTGTCTCACTGAAAATTTTGAAAATGTTTTCTAAATCCATCTTTGCATCATCATCCCATCCTAGGCATTCTTAGGCCTAGTTTAAGACATCTTAATGAGGATATAGATGTAGAGCACACCGAGGCAATTAGGGATTAAGTTATTATCTTTCCCAACTGTGTAGCTTAGTGTGTGTTCGATCTGTTAACTGTGTAGGGTTGGCTTCCGAGGTGACGCTCTAGCTTACTGTAGCCCAGAACTCTGTGAGTAACAACTGTGTAAAGATATGTTCAAAATGATTATCTTCTGAACAATTGAACTGTACTGCTTTCTGAACTGATATTGTTAACTGAATGAATGTATGTCCTATATTCTGAACTGTATTGTGGCATCCTGAGCAACTACTGTTACTGACTGTTATTGTTACAGAGATCTCTGTCGGTTCCCACGTTGGAACCACTACTGTTTACTGATTGATGGCCATCATTGACTGTTCGGTCTTTTAAGACCTACTGTTTACTGTTATGCTAATGGATGTACCACATATGACTGTTTACTGTACTGAACAACTGATATACTGATTGAAATGAACTGCTTTCATTACTGGAAGGACATTCATTCTAAACCCCTTTACGCTTTATGTTATTCACTGGACTTTAGCTCACTGCTCATATATATATATGTAGGTGTACAGGCACCAGACCGCAGCTAGGAGCGTGGGGTAGACTTCCCTTTTTGTCAAGCCAACCACTGTGCCTCACTGCGAGGTTCCGAGCCTATCTAGCAAAGGCTATGGGTTGTTTTAGTTTTCCCCCTTCTGTTTCGTTTTTGTAATGACTGTATAGACTGATAGTACTGTACTGTTACTAGGGATTAGGTCCCTGTACTGTATGATTGTATATAATGTACATACCGTCTTGTCACTGACTGCATATATGTATGAAAAATCTTTTTGCATACAGACTGTCACAACTCATTAGACATTGTTTATTTACTGTTTTAGCTTCCGCCATGCCCCTGTACTCTGTTTTACTGTCTTACTGTTAAGCAGGCCTTCGGTAATCTCGGATTACTGGCCGGTTACTGTGCTAAACCTATAGGGGCGGGTTTGGGTCGTGACAATAACTTTACTAAGTTATTACTCACAGTTGATCTTGAATCAGACAGACGAAGCGGATAGGTCAAACAGGACGCGGCACGTGACCTATAAAGCACATAACAGACACACACTTGAAACACACGTTCTAATTATACAAAACATACGTCGTTGGTTCTTAGTGTGTTTCTACCCTTTAATCTTTTTGTAATGTCCAATGTCTTAAACATGGCCTAGGAATGCCTAGGATGAAATGAGGATGCAAAAATACCTTAGAAAATATTCTTCAGAATTTTCAGAAAACAAGGGTCCCGCTCAAGCGTGGGTTTCCCCGCTCAAGCGGACATGCAAACAAGAGTCTCCGCTCGAGCGTAAACCTTCCCGCTCGAGCGTTTTGCAAAACGTGACAAAAGTACTGGATGGGTGAAAATCACGCTCGACGGGCGCTCGACCCCCGCTCGAGCGTGTGACTCAGGTCCCCGCTCGAGCGGACTGTAAAACAGTGCAAAGTACTGGATGGTCGAAATCCACGCTCGAGCGCCACTTTCCCCGCTCGAGCGTGAGTCCAAATTCTGGAAATTCCAGATTGAACCTTCAAGCTCAAAACCAAGTTTTAATGCACCAAATTCGATCATCTTGGGCTAATTTTCTGGAAAACTCTTGTAAACTCATAGTACAACATGTTTCAAAGCTCAATTTAAGAAATCAAAGCCCAAAGGTAAGTTAATTAAACACAATTTCAAACAAACTTCCAAGAAATATTAAAGAACAAAACATGCAAGTGTTCATTTGAACTCAATACTCCAAAAATGTAACCAAATGCAAGATTGCACTCAAAATCATGATGAACTCATGGACTATAACTAGAATATGGCCTTGCATGCAAGAATTTCCATGAAAACACTTCAAATTGTTATGATATAGACATGCATGCATGATTTAAGTTCTAATTCAACATGTTTAATTCAATTCTTGTCTTAGATCACTAATGTCACATGAATCATGCAAGAAATGACTTGAATTCACAATCAAGAAGGTAATTCTCCTACGTTAAGTCTTGAATGCAAGATATACAAGCTCAATTTGCAAACTATACTTCAATTCTTCAAGTTCTCTAAGCCAATTCACAATGAAATCAAGCTATCTCCTTTCTCCCTCTCTCTAGTCGGTTATGGGTCTCAAAATGGCTGAGGAAATGTTGTGTAATCAAGTGTAATACAAGCCTCAAGGTGTAATATAAGTGGCCCACTAGATGACACTAAGGTAAATAAGTCAAACTATGTAATTCATCGTTATTTAATCCAATTTAATCATACCAGATCACATTTCAACTAAATTTACCATAAATTCACATAAAATCTAACTAACATGAAACATTAATCGATTTTGGAATCGGGCGCCGATAAGACTTTCAATTTGCAAATTAAAGTCAAAGACATGAACAGATCGTCTTACACCGAACATATAGAAACATATAAATAATGCAATACATATGCAAATTAATCCCAGATTCCTTCTAAATTACTGTTAGGCATAATTAATCATGTTTTAGCATTAATCTGAGGTCGGGGTTATTACAGTCTGCCCCCCTTAAAAGAGTTTGGTCCCCAAACTCGAATTACCTTCGTTCTGAATCAACATTGGGTCCAACGGGAACAAATCTAGATATCTTCTCATCATGTCTTCCTCGGTTTCCCAAGTCGCATAGGTTCCTCCGTGGTTTTGCCAGTCAACTTTTACCAACGATATTTCTTTATTCCTCAACTTCTTGATTCTACGGTTCACAATCTAAATAGGCCTCTCCTCGTAGGTGTAATCGTCTTTCAAAAGCACATGTGTCGGTTCAATGATGTGGAGTGGATCTCTAAAATATTCCCGAAGCATCGATACATGAAAGACATTGTGCATATGTTCCATTACAGGAGGTAAGGCTATCCGATATGATACCGGATTGATCTTTTCAAGAACTTCATAAGGTCCAACATACCTTGATGCCAACTTGCCCTTAACACCAAACCGAGTTTGACCCTTCATCGGGGTCACCTTTATGAACACATGGTCTCCAACTTCATATTCCCTCTCTCTTCTTTGAATGTCGGCATAGCTCTTCTGCCAACTCTGTGCAGTTTTCAGACGCTGCTGTATTAGTTTCACTTTCTCAGTGGTTTCTTGCACAAGTTCTGGTCCCAACAAAGGTCTATCACCTACTTCAGTCCAACATATCGGAGAACGACACTTTCTTCCATACAAAGCTTCGTAAGGAGCCATTCCAATGCTTGAATGGTAACTGTTATTGTACACAAATTCAGCTAATGGCAAGTAGGTCTCCCAATTCCCTTAGAGGTCTAACACGCACATTCTGAGCATATCCTCCAGAGTTTGATTTGTTCGTTCAGTTTGGCCATCTGTCTGTGGGTGATAGGCACTGCTCAGTCTCAATTCAGTCCCCAAAGCTTGTTGCAAACTCTGCCAAAATCTCGATACAAACTTTGAGTCCCTGTCAGACACAATAGATACTGGCACTCCATGCAATCTCACAATTTCAGTCATATAGATATTGGCCAATTTATCAGCGTTATAGATAGTTTTGACAGGCAGAAAATGGGCAGACTCAGTTAAACGGTCAACTATGACCCAGATAGAATCCATACCTCGGGAAGAACGAGGCAATCCCACAATGAAGTCCATGGTAATGTGCTCCCATTTCCATTCCGGTATTGGGAGTGGTTGTAGCAAACCAGCGGGTCGTTGATGTTCAGCTTTAACCTGTTGGCAATGTAAACATCTAGCCATAAGGTCTGTAATACTCTTTTTCATTCCAGGCCACCAAAAATTTTGTTTCAAGTTATGATACATTTTCGTGTTCCCCGGATGCATAGCAAACTTACTACGGTGAGCTTCGGTCATAACACGTTTCCTCAAATCACAATAATCGGGTACACAAAGACGGTTTTGAAATTTCAGCACCTCATTCTCAAATACAAATCCCGGCCTTGGCTTTGAGTCAAATTCCTCCATGATCTTTTTCAGATATTCATCTTCGCACTGTTTCTGTTTGATCTCGTCAAGAATTGTAGGTTGAGCAGCAATAGCAGTTAACAGCCCATCTTGTTCAAGATCAGTCAACAATTCTTTTCGGTTGGATAGCAAACATGACAAATTCGCACTAGATTTCTGGCTCAAGGCATCTGCTACGATATTAGCCTTTCCTAGATGATACAAGATTTGCAAATCATAATCCTTGATTAGTTCCAACCAACGTCTCTGTCTCATATTCAACTCCTTTTGGGTGAAGAAATATTTCAAACTTTTATGGTCTGTATAAACCTCACAAGTTACCCCATACAAATAGTGACGCCATATTTTCAAAGCAAACACCACGGCTGCCAATTCAAGATCATGTGTTGGGTAATTCTTTTCATGAGGTCAGAGTTGTCTAGAAGTATAGGCAATCACCCTTCCGTTTTGCATTAGTACACACCCCAGGCCTTTATAAGAAGCATCACTGTACACTTGAAACCCATCAGTACCATTAGGCAAAGTTAGGATTGGTGCAGTCACTAACTTGGTTTTCAACTCTTGGAAAGCTGCCTCTCTTTGTTCATTCCAGTCAAATGGCACATTTTTCTGAGTTAGCTGAGTTAATGGTAGGGCAAGCTTGGAAAAGTCTTTCACAAATCTCCGGTAGTAACCTGCAAGCCCCAGAAAACTTCGGACTTCTGTCACATTTGTCGATCTAGGCCAATCCATGACGGCTTCAATTTTCTGGGGTTGACAGAAACTCCATTCTTGTTAATCACATGTCCCAAAAATGCCACACTGTCAAGCCAGAACTCACACTTGGACAATTTGGCATACAATTTCTTTTCTCTCAAAATCTGTAAGGTAGTTCTCAGATGGTTCTCATGTTCTTCCCTGTCTTTAGAATAAATCAAAATGTCATCAATAAATACAACAATGAAGTCATCCAGATATGATGCAAACACCCTATTCATAAGATCCATTAAAGCAACAGGTGCATTGGTCATCCCAAACGGCATTACTAAAAATTCATAATGTCCATATCTAGTTCGGAATGCAGTTTTCTCTATGTCCTCGCCTCTAACCTTTAATTGATGATACCCGGACCTGAGGTCAATTTTGGAAAACACTTGGGCACCATGAAGTTGGTCAAACAAGTCATCTATTCGAGGCAAAGGGTATTTGTTCTTGATAGTCACTTTGTTCAATTCCCGGTAGTCTATACACAATCTCAAAGATCCATCCTTCTTTTTGACAAACAAGACTGGAGCACCCCAAGGTGAAGTACTCGGACGGATAAATTTCTTATCTAACAGTTCCTGAAGTTGGGTTTTCAATTCTTTCAGTTCAGAGGTAGACATTCTGTAGGGAGTCTTGGAAATAGGTTGTGTCCCCGGAAACACTTCAACAGTGAATTCAATTTCTCTATCAACTAAGTCTCCAGGTAAGTCAGTCGGAAACACATCGGAAAACTCACAAGCAACGGGGATTGTTTCTACATTAGTTCCGTCAGATGATGCAGTCAATATACAACACGAATAACCCCTACATCCCTTCCTAAGGAGTTTTACAGCTTTCATAGCCGAAATCATATACGGGGGAGGAACTACCCCATGCCCAATAAAAGTAAATTCAGGCATACTCGGTGGTCTAAACACAACAGTTTTATTAGCACAGTCAATGGTAGCACAGTATTTAGTCAACCAGTCCATCCCCAAAATACAGTCAAAATGACTAATGTCCAAGGGTAATAAGTCCACATACAACATGATATCGCCAATCATAACATCACATGCTGGATAAATATGAGTACACATCATAGAATCCCCAGACGGTGTAGACACAGATAATACATAGGTCATAAGTTCTAATGGCCTAGTCAATTTGTGAGAAAAAGCATGCAATACAAAGGAATGTGTAGAACTAGAATCTATCAGTACACATGCATTTTGAGAACATATAGAAAGTGTACCTGACACCACAGTATAGGTGTTCGGTACGTCACCGGGCACTAAGGCAAACACTCGGCCTTGTCTCAGAGGTTCCTTCCCAGTATTGGCTTTGGCATCGGTTTTGGCCACAGAAGCGGATCCCGTTGAACTTGCTGCAGGACGGCTAGTATTCTCATTCCTGAATGGACAATCTGTCACTACATGGCCGGGTTGGCCACATCGGTAACAAGCACCGGATACTCGGTGGCACACACCCCTGTGCTTTTTACCGCAATCAGAACAGACCGGAAAAGACCCACTATTCTGACTCGAGCTGTTAGTAGACCCTGTGTTTTGTTTTTTACTGACAAAGGACCGGCCTCTTTTAAAACCAAACCCGGATCTTTTTCCTCTCCACTCATTTGTTGCAGTTGCTAGGGCCTTGCTTTGTTTCATAGCGGCTATGGTAGCTTCCACCATTAAAGATCTGTCTAACACTTCTACATAAGTAGGCAATTTCAGTACGCCTACCCGATCAAACACTTCCAAATCTAATCCACCCTCAAATTTTCGTGCTTTCTTGTAATTAATGTCCACCATATATGGAACAAACCGTGCCAGTTCGGTGAATTTAGCTTCATACTCTGCTACCGCCATCCTTCCCTGTTTGAGTTCCTGGAATTCAGACACTTTCCGATCCCTGAAACATTGGGGAAAGTACTTGTCATAGAAGATAGCATTAAACTGTGCCCATGTCATATTCCCGTTGCCATTTCGGATCAGTAACCACCACCTTCGGGCTTCATCCTTCAAAGTATAAGTGGCTAAGAGGACTTTCTGAGTTTCAGAACAAAGGAATACTTCATACAGTTTTTCCATCTCAAGCAACCATGTCTCAGCTTTCAAAGGCTCAATTCCCCCATAGAATGTTGGCGGTTTCATTTTCATGAATTTCTGTGTTAGATTGATGATGTCATTATTATCTGCCTCAGCTTGTGCCGGTGGAGGCAGAGGGGGTAAAGGTTGTTGTCTCTGTTGTTGTGTCAAGGTTTCAGTCAATGCTGCTAACATCTGTTCCATTCGGCCCATGCGAGCCTTTGAAGATTCACTTTCACCACTCCCCCTTGCATTCTCCATCTTACTATACAAACATCAAATGATAATAAACACATGCATAATCTCATTTATTCCCTCAATTCACTTATTCAAAGGTGTATTCAGTTTTTATATTCAATTAGTTTACCACACACTCACACATGCAGATAGAATGATCCTAACTCCTTAAGCTCATATGGACCCGTGTGTGCGGTAGAACACGTGCTTTGATACCACTCTGTCACGACTCAAACCCGCCCCTGTAGGTTTAGCACCGTAACCGGCCAGTAACTCGTAGATTACCAAAGGCCTCTGTACAAATTAGTAATTAATAAGGGGCTGCGAAAGCATTAATACATAATAGACAAGGTCCAATGAGCTGTGATAACGTACATGGGACAGAAGATTTAAAACTTATTTATATACATATACATAAACATGCCAGTCAAGGACACCAATATTTACAACATAATTACAGAAGTGCACTTCCCAAGATCTGACTATACGGTACATACACTAAGACTAGCATGAAGTACAAAAACAGCCATGGCAGGTGCCGTCTCACCTACAAAAACAGCCAGGCACAATAGTTGGCTGACAAAACAGAATAGAAGGCCGTCAACTCTGGCCCTGGTCAGGTGCCGTCTCACCTACATACATAATATAGACTGTGAGCGAAAGCCCAGTGAACAATAACAGAGTAAAGGGGTTTTAATGAATGAGTCCATATAGATTCAGAAATCATAACTCCATTCATATCAAAATCATATTTGTCCAGATCATATTCAGAAATCATAAGTCATGCATAAGCATACGTGATACATTCGTTAGCTCTCACAGATACAGTTGACCCATAAAGGGACGGCCATAAAGGCAAACAGTTGACTCACGTGTACGGAGACGATATAGTTGGCTCATGAGACGTACAGTTGGCCCATAAAGGGACGTAAGGATCCATAAACAGTTGGCTCATGAGACGTACAGTTGGCCCATAAAGGGACGAAACAGAACATATTTGAGGCTAAGAATGTCACGAATACATTTCAGAAAACATTGGACAACCATTCATTCATATAGAAATATCATTTCAGAAAACAGATCTTGTTTTATCACACAGAAAGTAGATACAATTGAACATAACTTTACTAAGTTATTACTCACAGTTGATCTTGAATCAGACAGACGAAGCGGATAGGTCAAACAGGACGCGGCACGTGACCTACAAAGCACATAGCAGACAAACACTTGAAACGCACGTTCTAATTATACAAATCTTACGTCGTTGGTTCTTAGTGTGTTTCTACCCTTTAATCCTTACTATAGAGTCTTAAATATGGCCTAGGAATGCCTAGGATGAAATGAGGATGCAAAAATGCCTTAGAAAATATTCTTCAGAATTTTCAAAAAACAGGGGTCCCGCTCGAGCGTGGGTTTCCCCATTCGAGCGGACATGCAAACAAGAGTCTCCGCTCGAGCGTAAACCTTCCCGCTCGAGCGTTCTGCAAAACGTGACAAAAGTACTGGATGGGTGAAAATCACGCTCGACGGGCGCTTGATCCCCGCTCGAGCATGTGACTCAGGTCCCTGCTCGAGCGGACTGTAAAACAGTGCAAAGTACTGGATGGTCGAAATCCACGCTCGAGCGCCACTTTCTCCGCTCGAGCGTGAGTCCAAATTCTGGAAATTCCAGATTGAACCTTCAAGCTCAAAACCAAGTTTTAATGCACCAAATTCGATCCTCTTAGGCTAATTTTCTGGAAAACTCTTGTAAACTCATAGTACAACATGTTTCAAAGCTCAATTTAAGAAATTAAAGCCCAAAGGTAAGTTAATTAAACACAATTTCAAACAAACTTCCAAGAAATATTAAAGAACAAAACATGCAAGTGTTCATTTGAACTCAATGCTCCAAAAATGTAACCAAATGCAAGATTGCACTCAAAATCATGATGAACTCATGGACTATAACTAGAATATGGCCTTGCATGCAAGAATTTCCATGAAAACACTTCAAATTGTTATGATATGGACATGCATGCATGATTTAAGCTCTAATTCAACATGTTTAATTCAATTCTTGTCTTAGATCACTAATGTCACATGAATCATGCAAGAAATGACTTGAATTCACAATCAAGAAGGTAATTCTCCTACCTTAAGTCTTGAATGCAAGATATACAAGCTCAATTTGCAAACTATACTTCAATTCTTCAAGTTCTCTAAGCCAATTCACAATGAAATCAAGCTATCTCCTTTCTCCCTCTCTCTAGTCGGTTATGGGTCTCAAAATGGCTGAGGAAATGTTGTGTAATCAAGAGTAATACAAGCCTCAAGGTGTAATACAAGTGGCCCACTAGATGGCACTAAGATAAATAAGTCAAACTATGTAATTCATCGTTATTTAATCCAATTTAATCATACCATATCACATTTCAACTAAATTTACCATAAATTCACATAAAATCTAACTAACATGAACATTAATCGATTTCGGAATCGAGCGCCAATAAGGCTTTCAATTTGCAAATTAAAGTCAAAGACATGAACAGATCGTCTTACACCGAACATATAGAAACATATAAATAATGCAATACATATGCAAATTAATCCCAGATTCCTTCTAAATTACTGTTAGGCATAATAAATCATGTTTTAGCATTAATCTGAGGTCGGGGTTATTACAGAAGGCCATTCGCTCGGCCACAAAATCAATGGTGCTGGTAAGTTATCCCCTTGCTTGTCTTTCTAATTTGAACAACTTTCCACTCAGTTTCTCTTAAAAGTTTCTTACCATCCTTTTGCAGGCTATGCAGAAAAACCACATCGCTCACAAGCGGGTGCTGGAACTGCGCAAAACCACAAGGCAGGCCATGGCAGAAGCTAATGCCAAAACCACCGAGCTGGAAGAGTCAAAGAAGCAAATAACCGAGCTACAAACCGAGATGGCACGTCTAACCGGTCTTGTCAGTTCGGCTGAGGCAGATAAGAAAAAGGCCGCGGCCGTGATAAAAGATAAGTACCTGCGCGAGCTGGCCAAGCTTGAGGGCAAGAAGAACGCTGAAATTGCCAAGCTGGAGAAGAAAGTAGAGGACGCAGAAGACCGGGGTTACAAGAAGGGGGAGGCCACTTATATCAAGCAATGCGAAGCTGTGAAAGATCTCTTCTTCAAATGTGGATAGAAGGCGGCTGTGGCGCAGCTCGGTCATGGTCCAGAGACCGAGGTTTTCAACCCTCCCCCGTATTTCATACCGAGCTGTATGGCGGAGTACGCTGCTACCATTCAGCAAAAATTTCTGCAAGAGGGAGAGGACGAGGATTCTGCTCCAGAGGACAACACCCAGCCTGGCCGCCAGTTTATCTCTCCAACTCCAATGGTCTCCATCCCTCCTTTACCTATTGTGTCTGATGCGGTGCCTTCGTCCGAGCTCAACCAAGGGGGGCTAGGCACAACCGAGCTACCTCTGGGTGAAGACCGGGTTGTTCTGGATGCCGATTTAGATGACCTCTTTGCTTGATTATGTGCTTTTCTTTTCTTTAGGTGCAAACTTTTTAGAAGTTTTTGTGACCGGGCTATGGCCCCATCTCTTGTACTTTGACTTTGCATTATCAATGAAATCATCTTTTGTTTTCCTCAACTGTCTGTTCGGTTTACTTCTATGCTTGTATTTACTTTCCCAATATAATCTGAATGAAGTAAATTCTCTGGCCGAGATATTTATCCCGGTCTTAACTTTGTAATCTAATTGGCCATACCTGCCAACCTCTTCAGCCTAGATCCTCACCTTGGCTGAAGAAAAATAAGTGTAGGTTTTTCCAGCCAACCTCTTCAGCCTAGATCCTTATCTCGGCTGAAGAGTACTAAGTGCTGGGTTTTTCCAGCCAACCTTTTCAGCCTAGATTCTTATCTCGGCTGAAGAACAATAAGCGTTGGTTTTTCCAGCCAACCTCTTCAGCCTAGATCCTTATCTCGGCTGAAGAACAATAAGTGTTGGTTTTTCCAGCCAACCTCTTCAGCCTAGGTCCTGATCTTGGCTGAAGAACAACAAGTGTTGCTTTTTCCAGCCAACCTCTTTAGCCTAGATCCTTATCTCGGCTGAAGAACAATAAGTGTTGGTTTTTCCAGCCAACCTCTTCAGCCTAGATCCTAATCTTAGATGGAGAGAGCCCAAAGTTGGTTTTTCTTGCCAACCCTGAGTGAAGTGTTTGGTTATTCCTGCCAAATGTCCTGCAGCCTGGATCCTTATCCTGGGTTTAGAAGGGGTGTTGGTTATTCCAGCCAACTTCTAAGTTGGTTATTCCTGCCAACCTAGAGTAAAGTGTTTGGTTATTCCTGCCAAACGTCCTGCAGCCTGGATCCTTATCCTAGGCTTAGGAGGGGTGTTGGTTATTCCAGCCAACTTCTAAGTTGGTTATTCCTGCTAACCTAGAGTAAAGTGTTTGGTTATTCCTGCCAAACGTCCTGCAGCCTGGATCCTTATCCTGGGCTTAGGAGGGGTGTTGGTTATTCTAGCCAACTTCTAAGTTGGTTATTCTGGCCAACTCTGCTTTTGTTGCCCCTAGCTCACTAAAACAATTTTTACAGAATAACACAATTATGATGAAAACAAAACTACTTGTTTTATTGAGAAAAAGAAAAATTACAAGTACTTTAAAGAAAAGCTAAAAATAAAATAGTTTGAGATTGGCAGTGTTCCATGGCCTGGGAATGGCTTTGCTGTCCTCGTCTTCCAAGTGGTATGCCACTTTTCCTGCTAACCCAACCATTTTGTAAGGTCCTTCCCAATTGGGCCCTAACTTGCCATCTCCGGGTACCAGGGTGTTTCCTATTACTTTGCGCAGTACCCAATCTCCAACCTTGAATTGCCTTGGATGTACTGTCTTGTTGTATTTTCTGGATAATTCCTGTTGGTATGAGGCGATGTGAACCAGTACTCTTTCTCTTATTTCTTCTGCAAGGTCGAGCTCTAATGCGATGGCTTCTCCGTTTAAGTCTGGATCAAAATTTTCGCTTCTAATGGTAGGGAGGCCAACTTCTAGTGGGATTACTGCTTCCATGCCATAGGCCAAGGAAAAAGGTGTTTCTCCAGTTGATCGCCGAGGCGTGGTACGGTAAACCCATAAAACATGAGGAAGCTCATCCGCCCACTTTCCTTTTGCTTTCTCTAGCCTTTTCTTCAATCCATCTGAGACGACTTTGTTGGATGCTTCTGCCTGGCCATTTGCTTGGGGGTATGCCGGTGTAGAATTGTAGAATTCTATCTTGTATTCCTCACAAAAGCCTCTAAAAATTTTGCCGTCGAACTAAGTGCCGTTGTCTGATATTAGAGCCTTGGGTATGCCAAACCGAGTAATGATATTCTGCCAGACGAACTTCTTCACATCTTTCTCTTTTATTGAAGCGAGTGCTTCCGCCTTCACCCACTTGGTGAAGTAGTCTGTTGCTGCAAGAAAGAATTTCCTGTTGCTAGGTGCTGGTGGAAGTGGTCCTACTATGTCCAAGCCCTACATTGCGAAGGGCCATGGGCTAGTTAATGGTAGTAGTTCTCTAGCTGGCTGATGTATTTGGTGTGCGAACTTCTGACATTTCTCGCACTTCTTGACATACTTCTCTGAATCTGCTTGCATGTAAGGCCACCAATATCCTTGTGAAATTGCTCTGTAGGCTAAAGATCTTCCTCCTTGGTGGCTGCTGCATACACTTTCATGAATTTCGAATAGGAATGCTTCAACCTTGCTGGGATGGACACACTTCAGGTAAGGTCCTGTGAAGGATTTCTTGTACAAGGCCATTGATGGAGAGAGCCAAAATCGCTGTGACTTTACTCTTATTTTGTTGGCCTCCTTCTTCTCTTCGGGCAAAATGTCGTCTTTTAAGAACACTATAATGGGATCCATCCATGAAGGGCCTAGTTCGGCACAACATACCTCTGCTGCTTCAGCTTCTTCAATACTTGGTCTTGGTAGGAAGCCGATTAGTAATGGATACGGGATAGATGTGTCTGCCATCGAGGCAAAGCCCGCTAGTTCATCCGCTCTGCTGTTTTCTTCACGACCGATCTGCTCTATTCGTACTACTTCAAATTTCTTGATCTCTTTTCTGACTAACTCTTGGTACTTAGCCATCCTTTCATCCTTTGCCTCGTAGTCGCCTGAAATTTGGTTTACAACTAGTTGGGAGTCACTGTAAACCATTAGCTCGGTTGCCTTCATGTAGAATGCTGATTTCAGTCCTGCTAAAAGTGCTTCATACTCCGCCTCGTTATTTGATGCTGGGAAGCCAAGGTTGACTGCTTGTTCCACTATTAGGCCATCTAGCGAGATGAGAACTATGCCAAGTCCTGCACCATGGCTGTTGGATGCTCCATCCACAAAGAGCTTCCACATCTCTCCAACGAACAGCTTCCAGCAGGTGGAGGGATCGAATGATGCCTTGGGGTCATGATTGTTGCTGGCGTTTTCTTTAGGGTCCATGCTTGCTATTTGCCCCTTACTATCTGATTGTACCAAGTCTTTATTTGTTGATGAGTATGTGCTTAGTGCAGCATGGTTTGCTTCTTCCTCCCTTTGTTTACTCTGGTCTGTCCTGGGATGTGGCTAGATATCCTGTATTAGGGGTTGCGCTATTCCGGCGACACTTTCCATCCCCATTGCGGTTGTACCAGTTAAGTCAACTGGGCAGATGTGATGACTTCCTGGTGTGAATTCTGCGACAAAGTCTGCCAAAGCTTGGGCTTTTATCGCGGTTCTGGGTTGAAACTTGATGTCAAACTATCCCAACTCTACTGCCCACTTCAAGATTCGCCCAGAAAAGTTCGCTCTCTCAAACAAAGCTTTTAATGGAAAGGCTGTGAGAACGATTATGGTGTGGGCGTGAAAGTAATGCGACAACTTCCTTGAGGCCATCATCAAGACAAAGGCCAATTTTTCCAATGATAAGTACCTGGTTTCTGCGCCTAGCAATGTTTTGCTGACATAAAAGATGGGCAGATGTTGGATTCCTTCCGCTCGGACCAACACTGCGCTAATTGCGTGCTGTGAAACTGCCAGGTACAGAAATAGTTCTTCTCCAGGTATTGGGGTCACTAGCAACGGTGGAGAAGACATGTATTCTTTCAAACTTTCTAGGGCGCGGTCGCATTCTTCATCCCACTCAAACTTGGCTTTTAATGCTTGAAAAAATGGTCGACATCTGTCTGACAACCGACTTATGAACCGGTTGAGCGCAACTGCCATGCTAGTGAGATGCTGCACTTCTTTTACTGAGTTGGGTCTCTCTAGATCTTGAATTGCTTTGATCTGAGAGGGGTCTGCCTCTATACCTCAGTTGGTCACCAAGAAGCCCATGAATTTGCCAGATCCTACGCCAAATGCAAACTTGGAAGCATTAAGGCGCAACTTGTTCTTCTTGAGGATCTGAAACATCTCACCTAGGTCCCTGAGATGATCATTCTCATCCTTGCTTTTGACCACCATGTTGTCTATGTATGCTTCCATTGTTCTGCCTAACAATAGCTCAAACATCTTGGTGACCATCTGCTGGAATGTTGCCCCTGCGTTTTTAAGGCCAAAGGGCATGACCTTGTAGCAGTACAGTCCTCTTGGCGTTGTAAAGGATGTGACCTCCTGGTCTGGTTCATACATAGCGATCTGATGGTAACCTCTGTATGCATCAAGAAAGCTAAGTCGACTGTGTCCTGCCGTTAGGTCTACTAGTTAGTCTATCCGTGGTAGAGGAAAATTGTCTTTTGGGCACGCCTTGTTGACTGTTTTGTAGTCTACGCAGACACGCCATTTTCCATTCTTCTTTGGCACCACTACTGTATTGGATATCCACCTGGGATAGTGCACCTCTCTGATAGCTCCTGCCTCTAGCAAGTTTCCCACTTCTTCCGTCACTATTTCGGCATGGTGGAGCGCTGATCTGCGAGTGCGCTGTATAACTGGTCTGGCAGTTGGGTGGACGTTCAATTGGTGACAGATGAAGTTTGGGTCAATGCCAGGCATGTCATATGGCGTCCAGGCAAACACTTCGATGTTAGAGGTCAAGAATTCCATGACCTCTATTCTCCCAGTGCTGGACATAGATGAGCCAAGCAAAAAGAATTTTTCCGGGTTCTTTTCATCTATTCTTACCTTTACCAAGTCTTCCACTGCCTTCTGTTCAGCGGCTTTGTCAACATCCGCAAACAATTCATTGCTCTCAGGTTCTTCCACCATCTGAACAAACCCTTTGGCAGCGCGGCTGCCGTTTACGGTGACGAAGCATTGTTTGGACATGATCTGATCTCCAAAGACCTCTTTAATTACTCCGGCTTCGTTGGCGAACCGCATTACTTGATGGTAGGTTGACGCTACCGATCGCATGGCATGCAGCCATGTCCTTCCCAAGATTATGTTGTAAGTGGAAGGGACTTTCAATACCCAGAATTCCACTTGTTTCGTCATGCTTCCTGCTCTGACTGGGAGGATTATCTTGCCAACTGGCCACTCTGGCATTGAGTTGAATCCGATCAGGGGAGATACGGCAGGTGCCAAGTCTTTGTCCTCTAATTTCAATTGTTTGAAGGTTTCGTAATACATTATCTCATATGAGCTCCCTTGGTCAATCAAAATTCGCTTGATGTCATAATCCTTGACGCGGAAAGTGACGACCAGTACATCATTGTGAGGGCAATATATCCTTGCCAAGTCTCTGTCTGAAAAAGACATGACGTTCGTGGCCTCTGTTCTCCCATTTTTAATGGTAGGTTGTGCACTTCATACCTCCTTTAAGTGCTCAGCTTTCTTAATCATTCCCCTGAGCTCACACACTCGCTCAGGTTTGAATACCCCATGTATTACGTTTATCACGCCTTGAGATGGGGCGTCAATCGGCATTCCGTCTGGGTGATCGTGGTTCTGGGGGGCTGGTTGTGTCCCTCCTTCTATGTACTGGTCTAGGCGTCCGGCTGCCACTAACTCCTCCAAGTGTTGTTTCAACGGTGTGCAATTTTCAGTGTGGTGTCCTTTTTCTTTATGGAAGGTGCACCGAGATCTTTCGTCATAGTCCTTTTGCGCTTCTCCTAACTTAGCTGGCCACCTGACGAAAGGTTCATCATGTATCTCACTGAGAATCCGAAAGATCGGTTTTTTGAACACTGTGGTAATGGCAGTGCGGACTTTCAACCACCTTTTATCTTGGTCCTCTCCGTTGTCCCGCCTGCCTTGCCCGTTTCTGCTTGGGCGTTCTACTGCATTGACTTTTGCCGAAGTCTTTTTATCTGGTATTGCGGTTGTACCAGACTTTGTTTTAGCACGGACGCCATCCTCTTCCACCCGAATGTACTAGTGTACCCTCTCTATTAAGGCTTCCATTGTGAGGGGGGGCGTCATGGTGATTGAGTCCCTCAGCTTGTTATCGACTGGAAGACCTCTTTTGTACTGTGCGATGGTGAGATTTATGGGGCAATCTCCTATCTGGTTGAAGGTCTCCCAATAGCGACTGTTGTATGACCTCAATGTCTCCTTGTCGCCCATGTCAATGGAGAGTAGCTGATCGATCTCTACTGGCGTCTTGGTATTCGTTCTGAACTTGGTCACGAACGCTTCTGCTAATTGTGCCCAGGAGGCGATGCTGCCTTCTGATAGCCTTTCGAACCAGGTTAAACCTAGGTCACCAAGGCTGGATGGGAATAGGATGCACATTAAAGCTTCGTTCCGTCGGTATACCGCCATAACCTGGCGAAAGTGGCTTAAATGCATGTAGGGGTCTATCTTCCCCTCATAAGTGGTGAACTTAGGCTGGTTGAAGCCTGAAGGTAGAGGTGCGTTCTCTATTGCCGAAACGAACGGCGAGGTTTGCAATCTGGCTAATACCTTGTCTGCTGGTTCGTAAGCCAGGCGCGGTATTGGCATTCCAACCTCGACGCTTCCATGCGTCCGAGGAGCCAACCGCTGAAAGGCTGAAACTCTGCGTGGGTCGCGTGCCCTGGTATCCTCCTTCCTTCGTGCCTTTTCTTCAAGCACAGTCCGTAGGTCGGACGATCTAGGCAACTCTGTTTGCCTGGATGCAGTCTGGTGTGTGCGTGAGGGCCGATAGGTGCTTCCCTCAGTACATGACCTCTCAGTCCTCGTTCTCTCAGACCTGGAGTAACGAGCCCTGGTATTCCTTGATTGAGTGTCGCCTGTTCTCAGGCTTCTGCTCTCTGCTTGTGATGGTGTGGTATGCCTACCACGATCTTCCGAGTGGCGAGGGGACGTGTTGCCTTTGCGCCCCTCTCTTGTCGCCACCCCTCTTCCTTTGATCTGGCGTTTCATAGACTCTATGTCCGCCGTCATCTTCCTTATTAGCTCGTCTTGTTCCTTTACGCGATCCTCCAGAACTTGAGGATCGATCCTCTGCCTCTGTCTTTCTGGACTTTGAGAGCGACGGGGGCTGTTAGTTCACCTCCCCCTTACATCCCTCCGGGGGTTCTGTCACTGGGGCTTTAAATCCGCCATGGGAGGGATAGAAGGCAAACCTTCGTGCCTCCCACCCCCCTCTGGGGTTTGTCCGTCGATGGCGGACTAAGGTAAATCTTCATTGTGTGCCATTACTTCCAATTAGAGAGGAAAAACTTGATCAAGAGGTTTTGTTCTTTCTGTGATTCCCACAGACGGTGCCAATTGTACGAGCACGAAATATTGTCCTCGTATAATCCTGTTGATCAAGTCTGCGCTCCTCCAAACGTCATCGCTTTACTCCCTGAAAACACAAACGTGAGCTAGCCGGCGGGTGTGTGCCGGATACCTCTCCGATGCCTAAGTCAGCAAAATAGACAAATAGACAAAAGTTCTGTGTATTCGAGAATCAAAGTTGTGTTACCTCTCCATAGGTAATGCTATGAGCTTTTATAGGTTCTGTGTGGCACAATTCTTGTAGGACTCTTATTCCTCCATGTAGAGTCCTCCTAGGAGTCACACTCCTGAAAGATAATGCTTATCTTTCAACACTCCCCTCACTGTTTAAACCAAGTGAGATGGTCCTAGCTCGGTGGTACGACCAAATGACCGAACTAGTATTGTCATGTTAAAATGACAACTTAGACCGAGCTATGCCCTAGCTCGTCCCTTCCTTTATCTGTTTGTATCTTGGTTTTCCCTATTGAGACCGAACTAACCTCAGTAAGCTACCATCGTGCCAACCAGAGCGAGGTCCATCAAGTGAAAGCACCATACCTCGGCTCCGAATACCCTGACCGAGCTAACTATCTCTACTCCGACCGTGGTAACCGTGATTATTCTTGGACCGAGCTAACACTTGTTAGGTCACTTCTACATCTGGACCGAGCTAACACATGGACTATGGTCCACTTACTAAGCCCTTCTTACTATGGCCCATAGAACGACCCATTACCCAGCTCGGCCCAATTTACATATAAATTACCCTCTCATTTTTATATAAAATAATATAAATAGTTAAATTTTTGTATGTAAATTATGAAAATAAAGAAGATTAAAGTTTACAATTTAAATCTCATAATTTTATCACAATTTATCTATTATTTTTTAATTTGTCACAAATTTAATCATGTAACTTTCAACTCTTCTTACTAGAATTACAAACTTTGGTGAGCTCAATCCAAACAACTTGAGTTGAGTTTAAAATTTTTTAAAAATTAAACAACATAGTTTTTAATTAAGTGAGGACCTATGCAAAAATTTAAAAATTCAAATAAAATTTGAGTGGATTTGGGCAAAAATATCAAATAACTTGAGCAACCAAAACAAAATTAAATATATAAATTATTTGCTAATTTATTTTTTAAATAATAAATAAAATTAATTAAAAATTTAGAATTAATTAACAAAAGAAAAAGCAATATATTTAAGATTTTTAATAGAATTTTTCTTTAAAATATTTTAAAAATACACTTTTTAGAAATAGATCATCGAATAAAGGGTTGTTTGGGAAGTATCATATTAGCTTATTTTTTTTATCTTTTTTAGGTCACATCACATCTCTATTTTTTTACATATTTTTTTCGTAAAAAGTAAAAAAACATACTTAATTATCTTTTTTGAGTCACATCACATCTCTACTTTTCTGTACATATTTTCATAAAAAGTAAAAAAATATACTTATTTAGCGCCTCCCAAACTACCACTGATCTTAAAAAAATTTACTTTTTATAATGGCATAAATAATTTAAATATGATTTTTTAGAAATTCTTTTTAATTTAAAAATTACAATAAACTATTAAATAGAATAAAAATAAATTTCTTTCAAAATAAAAGTATTTGAATAAAAAAATGTAAGAAGAAAATTTAATATGGTATTTTCATTTAATTTGAAAATAATTCTGGATGAACAATAAATTATCACCTATAACCTTCTTTTTTTTTAAAATAAAAAAAGTTTATCAAATTATCACTTTTAATAATAAAAAAAAATAACGTTTGTTTCTAATTTATTTTAGCAGAAGTAACTTTTTAACAATTTGAGCCAAAGATATCTTTATTCTTTATTTTAATTTTTTTAATTGACAATTGAGATAGATAAAAAAAAAAAAAAAAAAATCTAACAAAATCCACCATGTTTGGTAAGTACTAAAAAAATTATGTTTTATTTTTTTTGGTTAAAAAAAAACATTTATATTAAAAAATATTATTGTTAAAAAACATTTATATTAAAAAACATTTTATAATTTTTTTTTATAAAATTTAAAGCAAAAAAAAGAAAAAAAAATAGCGATTAATAATTTGAACACGTTGTATTTAAAACAAATAATATTTAGACCAATATATTATGACACATGTGAATATAGATCTCATTCTAATTGTAGTAATATAATTTGAAGAAGAATTTAAAATTGAAATTTTATTTTATAATTTAATAAAAGATGCAAAATTTAAAGAATGAATATTAATCTCATTCCAATTATAATAACATAATGTCAGTAAGAATACAAATTTAAAATTTTATTTTAAGAATATAAAATTAATTCATAGACCAATTATATTGTAATACATATTAACAAAAAATTAAACAAAATAAAAAAAATGAGAAAAAAGAATTACAACTTTCAACCTTAATGAAATGACAATATTTTACAATTAGAATAGTATATAGATATATAGATAAATCATGCAATAGATCATTATCTAAAATTTACATATTATGAGATAAATTATTATAATTTTAAATTTAAATTAATGAAATGCTTTTCATAATTAGTGCGCCTCAAATTTGAATTTTGAAATGGATCAGTATACTTTCTATTTTTTATTTTATATATTTGATATGCTTTCCATTTGAAAGTCATAAATCAAGATATATTATTTTTTTTGGCTTAAATGAGAGCTATAGAGTATTTATTTAATTATTTAAAATAAAAAAAATTAGAAATTTTAGTTTGCGATATTGGAACTCCCACAAAACTTGTAATTAGAAAGCTCATTTTACTTATATAATATATACATATAGATAGATAGATAGATAGATTTAACAAGAATTTATATTTTTTTAGATATTTTTTTAATATACAAATTATTTTTTTTAGATTTTTTATAAAAATAATTTAATAATCTCATCACTAACCATAGTATGTGGGAGAAATTGAAAATAGTGTAATAATAGGTATAGGAGAAGAAAAAAAGGCTTGTGAGTTGGGAAAGTCAACAAATACTGAGTTTTTTTTTTAATCAAAAAATTTGAAAATTAAGATTAGGATATTGGAACTTCCACAAGACTTGTGGGTTAGAAATTCCCTCTTCCTTATATAATAGATAGATAGATGATGTGAATTATTTTATTAATTTGTTTAAAAATTAATAAATTATGATACAATTTCCTATCACAACATTAGAAGTAAATTTATGAATCATATTTTAAAAATGAAAAATGGTTGAGGGCTCGAAATTAGGGGCTCGAATTTGGCTCAAAACCCAAAACGACGTTGTTTTGGGTTTTGATTTTTTTTTTTTTCTTTTCTTCTTCTTCGTTGAATTGAACAAAGGCGAGAGAGAGAACACAAAGGTGAGAGAGAGAACGCAGCTCGTCGGCCGATCTCGCAGCTCGTCGCTCGTCACTCGTCGGCATCGCAGCCCCGCCTCCGCCTCTGCCTCCGCCCGCCGCCTCCGGCTCCGCCTCCACCTCCACCTTCGGCTCCGCTTCCACCTCCGCCCGATTTTGTTGGCCCCTCCAGTCCAGTTCTTCCTCTCCTTCTTCTCCTCCTCCTCCTCCTCCTCCTCCTTCTTCTTCCCCCTAATTTCGAGCCAAATTCGCGCCCCTATATTCGGGCTTTGTACCGATTCGGTTTAAAAATCTCTAACTGCAAAAATTACTTGCAATACGGTGATTTGGTGCAATCTATTTTTGTTATTTATAAATTTTATTTTTAATGTTTTTATTAGATTGTTTGGTATAATTTATGTTTATAAGTTATAAAGAAAAAATATCTTAAATAAATTTTAAAAAAAACGATCATTTAAAAATTAGAAGAATAATACTTTAAAGTTGTAGTTTTGAATTGCCAAATTTATAATAATTTGCACCAAATACAACAAATACATGCTAGTTTACCCTACTTTTTAATTTATAATATACATTTAAAAAAAAAAAAAAATGGTGATTCCCACAAACGACTTTTCTTCATTACGTGTTTATCAGTTAATAATTATTTATGCGTTTTCAACACTTCAACATGTGATTGTTGCACATGTGGCACCCACTAATTTTTATGTATAACACAAATGAAAAATTTGAACCACGTAGTAGAAGAAAATTTATTTATTATTTATTATTTCGTTTTAAAATATTTTTATTTGTTTTTTTAAATAAATTTTCACTCTCCTTTTCTCCCAAAACATTTTGGGCAACCACTAGTCACTTGCAGTCATCTAGGGATACAATTTGAGCGGGTTCGAACAAAGTAATCCAAATTTAATTTAATTTTTTTTTTAGAATATGAGGAGTGATTTGAAAAGTCAGTTAAAAATTGATTTTTTAATTTTTTTTTGGTTATTTTATGTGTAAAAAATGTGAGAGGTGATGTAACCCAAAATAAGTTAAAAGCTAAAAGTTAACTTTTTTTTTGGCTTCCCAAATGAATAACAATTTTTTGGAATCAAATTATATGTGTCTCTATAGAGTATCCATTTAAGAAACCTTTTTTATGTTACATGTAAGACAAGGATGGTAGGTGGTTCGAATATAGAATTGCAGAGATGTCTTATTTTGTCTACGTGTTTGATAATTTTTTCTAATGTTGTATACAAAATTTATTCAGAAAAATTGTAAATTAATTCAACCGTGAAAAAATATGTTTACTATAGATGATTTTTTTGTGTTGCAACTCTAATATACATGAAAAACTTAGAACAGACCGATAAAAAATTTACACCATTACAAGAAGGGGGATGTACCAATAAATCCCAAATTAATAACTTATGCACTGTTTAGTCCTAAAAGTTTTCTTATAGACTGAAAGGTCCCATTACAATGTTAATAACATCAGATACAATGTTAATAACATCAGAGTCATGTTACAAACATTAGATTTCAAACATCTAATGTTCATCAAATTTCAATAATGTTTAAAAATATAAGATGAAAAACATCTAATGTTCATCAGATTTCAATAAATTTTGAAATTATAGAATGAAATATCAAATCATTTACATCATTTACATCATGCTGATGTAAAAATGAGACTAAATGGAGCATAAGAAAATTTTTAGGACTAAATGATTCAACGTTTCAAAAACTAAGACTTATGGGTGAATTTTCCTTACAAGAATACAAATATCCTTTTATCGTTCTTCTGATTCGTAATTGAGTAGTGATTGGATGCACAGATTAGACATCAGAAACAGGTCATGGTAACTTTCTTGTGTTGAAACTAGTGTGCCATGGATCACGTTTTGGATAGAGAATTCGAGACTTGGAATTTTCATATTTTAGAAAAAATAAATAAATATATATATATATATATATGTCATGAAAAAAGGTAAACAAAAAGGTACAAAAAGGAAGTGATATCTCCTGTAGCAGTTTCTTTGCAAAAATCCATACCCTTGCAATCTTATAGTCATCGCTAGAAATTATGTAACATCTAATCAAAATCGCTGAGGTTCTTAAAAATATAGAGGATGAATAAAAATAAATTATGTTTCACTCTAAAAGTGATATGATTTCACAATAATCAGAAAAAATAATAAATGAGAACTATATAAACAATTGTCCTCAATTATGTTTACATAATTATTAGTAGAACTGACAAACATCAGTGGCGTAAAAAGGCGATAGCAACAACAGTAATGATAGTAGTGAAAATAATGGCGGCATGGTTAAAACTCTAATTTCGAAATTATTTTCGTCCTCTTCAAAAATAGAAATGTTTTTTTGGATCTAAATTAACTCATTATCACAATGGTGTTAACAATATATACATTTTTTTTATTAGAGAAGAGAGTTGTTGAGTCTCTGTGAGTCAACTACGGAGGTCGCATTGTGATTTGATCAAGTGACTATCAATATTCAATTAATATGATTTTTTACAATAATGAAATACTCGATGAGTTTTACACTTTGAAACAGTCTGACTTATCAATGCGGCTTACACGGTAGACTCACGGAATTCGAACAACACCCTCCAATTAGCCAAGTCCATTTTTTATTTATTTATTTTGTAATCATAACTTCATACAATCTTACTGCAATAATCCAGTTGGGCTGTGATGTGGTCTTTTATTTCTTATTTTTTTTTATTCAAATTACAACGATTCAACATTTGGGTCAAGCCTGGAAATCAGTTTATCCAATTTAGAAAATGTTCGTAACTTCTAAATGGGCCATTAGTAGTTGGACATTCTGCCCACTTGGCTGGCCCATTAAGGACTCGTGTGAAACAGAGAAAGAAAATATGGTTTGTTGCCGGGCTTCAATGTCGAGTTTTTCGATTCAGATTTTCTCCACTTTCTGTTTGGTTCCTAGGAAAATGTGGGAAAATCAAAAGAAATTTTGAAATTTTGAGCCCAAGGTTATGATAAAGATTGGATAGCAGAGATGCTTATTCATATCCAGTTTTGTATATCCCAATAAATCTTCGAAACAGTTTTGGACCCTAAATTCATAGACATTTTGAGGTTTTGAATTCATATTATAACTATATTTTAATTTTAATATTATCTATAGTTTGTAGACATAAAAATTCGAGTTATAGTCTTGGGTACTCTGTGGATTTCTCGGAAGCTGAAGAAGAAATTGATTATGATTATGGATTTGAGGATTCATCAAGGGAAGGATACTCGGAATCAAGATGCAGAGAAATTGCCAATTGAATTAGTACTTGTGACAAGGTTAGAATATAATTTTTCAATGTTTTTGTGGCTTTGATTTATCCCATAATATATAAGTTTTAAATAATGATTTATTTCATGATTTATCTCTATATATATATATATATATATATCTATATACTATTGTAAAATATTGTCATTCCATTAAGATTGAAAGTTGTATTTTTTTTTTTGTAATTTTGTTTAATTTTTGTTAATGCGTGTTATAATATGATTGGTCTATAAATTAATTTTATATTCTTAAAATAAAATTTCAAATTTAGATTCTGACTTAAATTATGTTACTGAATGGGATCAATATTCATTCCTTAAAATTTTAAATTTAAATTCTTCTTCAAATTATATTACTACAATTAGAATCTATACTATATATCTATATATATATATATAAGGAAAAGATTCTTTTTAAGAACAATGATTGTGGAAGTTCCAAACTCCCAAACTAATTTTGTTAATTTGTTAATTTTTAAAGAAATTTTAAAAAAAAATCTATTGCTTACTTCCTTAAGTCAAAAATCAAAAACAAAAAAAGTTCTAATTATCTAAAATTTTAAATTTTAAATTTTAAAATTCAAAACAATATGATAAGTCACCCTCACTCTTTCCAAAAATGAACAATTCAAAGAAAAAAAAATAAAGATACTAATTATTTATGATTTTGAATTTAAAAATTCAAAATAATATGGTAAGTCACCTTCATCCCACTCTCACCTTTTCCGAAAATAATTTAAATCTAAAATTTTAAAAACCCAAAATTCAATACAATTATCTCTTTAAAATACTCAATATTTGATCTTTTTTTTCAGCCCGAACAACTCCTCCCCAAATGTAATAATGCAATGGTTATTCTCTCTCTTTGCCAATAGTCCAAACTTATTTCAATTTTGCTTGTTTGTATTTATTATTTTTTTTTGTAAATTTATATTTTCGTGTGAGTATTTTTTTTCTCTATATGAATTTTTTTCCAATGTATTTTTTTTCCCAGCTAAATTGATAATAAATATATATTTGTTAACTATCTTTGTTTTGGGAGTTGATTTGAAATTTTTTTTTTTGGGGTGGATGCTTGTGTATTTTTATATTGTTATTATTATTTCTTTTGATATATGTTAATTGATAATATAGTTATGAGTTTTTTTTTAAATTTTTTTTTATAGAATAAGGCGTCTTATATTGTTATTTATGATTTGGCCCTTTTTTTTAATTTCTTAAACAAAATTTTCAAATTTTTTATTTGTAAAAAATTAAAAACATTTAATTGACTTGCCCATCAATAGATAAAATTTTAAATAATGAACACTATTCCATAATTTATGGGTTGAAAAAAAAAATTAACACCCATATATGGAATAAGAAAACCTTAAATCACACATTTTTTTATTTTTTCATTTTTAACTCTGCAAAACTCTAACGGTACGTTTTTATTTCCATAACATTGTCTTTTTATATTTACAATGATAAAAAATTATATCGGAGTTGCATAATGGTTAGTGGAGGTGGTGAGCATGGCAAGAAGATGGGTGATGATGAACTCGGCCAGAGTATTGTTTGGGTGGATTTTGAAAAGGTGAATATTAAAATAATAGTATATAGTTTAGGTGATGAATTAATTTAGAAAACTAATGTGTGATTGAGATTAAGTATGAATTTTACCATATAAAAATTGAATATGGATCATATATTATTTTTTATATATAATTTTGGGTATTTTTGTTTAACTATAAAAAATTATTGTTATCACATGTTACTTATCATTTGATATATTATTGTTGTATCATCGTAATGAATTTTATTATTAATGTATATTATCAATGTAGTGGTGAGACGTCACATGATAAATAAAAATATATATATATTTTTAGTTATTATTGATAATATATTTCTTTATTTACCTTTTTACAATGTTCAAAAAATTAATTTATATTTATTGTTAGTTTTTGTAGATGCGAAGTCAAAAATAAATTTTAACCAAATTCAAGTTATAACTAATTTGAGATTGAAAAGGAAATTTCAAAAGAAATTATAATTATATATAATTTTAAAATATTTTAAAAAAATACAAGGAAAAATTGGAATTATAAATTAAAATTAAAAAATTGATCAAATTTGAATTTATAATTATTAAATATTTTTAATAAGCCATTAATTTTTTATTTAGGTTCTAGCCTGATCTGGTCTTAAATAATTTTTCAGATATAAATATATCTTATATCAATATTAGACATATTTTAAGAAAGGTAAATTATATCGATAGTCCCCGCATTTTGTCTCTTGTGTCAATTTAGTCTTTATAATTTCAATTAGTTTGATTTTTACCCTTAATTTTAGATTTTGTATTAATTTAGTCCAATTGATTATGCCTGTTAAGATTTTTGAAAGAAAATAGTTACTGAGTTGATTGAGATTAACTTATTGAGTTGAACAAGTTTATAATTTTGTCTATAAAAGTATGACAGATGTTACTCGTGTGTATTTTCAATAAATAAATAAATAAGGCAATTATAACAATTGGACCAAATTGAGCCAAAATTATAAATTTATGGCCAAAATTGAGCAAATTAAAATTGCAAGGACAAAAATACACAAGAGTTAAAATATAGAGATTACCAATGTAATTTGTCTTTTTAAGAATAAGTGCATAATTTCATAATTAATTTTCAAGTTGTTAATAAATATACCATACAAATATGTACATATTTCCTATTTTTGTTATATTTTTTTTAAAAAATATATTTACTAGTTAAAAATTAAATAAATAGGTAGATCTACTAACTCATGGATTGGACATGAATTAGACGATTATCTAAGAACTAGGCTTAAATCAATAATTATTGGCAAAAAAATCGACTTGAACTAAATTTTTTTAGCTACTTTTTAGTGTTTAATCCAATGTTAAAACCCTCAAATTAACTCATATCAGTCACAAACTGATGATATAATTTAAATATAAAATTTAAATTTATTAGGACTAGAATATGACCTACATGTTTGGGTGGCTTTGTCTTAAATAATTTTTGTATACACAAATATATATAACTATTCATTTAATTGTTTTAAACATAAATATATAATTTTTTTTTTTTAAAACTGTAGCACTTGTACCCTTTTAAAACTTTTGGGAAGTGTATTTGAATAATTTACTATGTTTTGGGAATCTTTGGTGTTGTTGCATCTTGGTTTTGGATGAGTGAAAATTGATTTAAACTTGTTGGGATTGTTCGTTCACGCTCGTTCACGTTGAAAAGTTGTTTGGAAACTTGAAAATCATGTTCTGGGGTCAACACCGGTCTTGGTGGTGTCGACACCCTCTCGTTTTAGTTGGCCGCAAGGGTCGACACCAATCTGGGAAAGGTCGACCCTTGTTCTGAAATAGCTCACTGCATTTTGGTGTCGACACCAGTTTGGGAAGGGTCGACACCTTGCCTGTTGCACTCTTTGCTTGTCTGCCTGAAGAGTCGACACCTCTGCTGTAAGGGTCGACCCTTGTCCAAAATTTGCTTACTGCTTTTTGGTGTCGACACCAGGTTTGGAGGGGGTCGACACCTGTGCTGCTGTCTAACAGAAGTGTTCCAGCTTTCTTCATAAGGGTCGACACCTGTGCTGCAGGGGTCGACACCTGCGACGTTTTTTCCAGATTTTTCTGTCGCTTTTGGGCCTACTTTTTGGGGGTTTTGACCAGATATTTTTGGTTGACTTTGGGGCTTATTTCTATTTTGACCTAGTACTATAAATAGGCTTCCACTTAACCCTTTTCTTTATTTCTTCTTCTCTTTTCTCCCTCTAAATCGTGAGACTCTCTCTTTCTTTTCCAAAATCACTTTTTGCTCAAAGATCTCTAGATCTATTCACCTAGAGTGATCTTTTCACCATGGTCCTTTGAGAAAGATTGTAGATCTCGTCAAGGGCTTCCTTTTGGTCCGAGTGGTTCGTGGTTTCGTCGCCAGTGATTTTTGGGTTGTTTTTTCTTTGCTTCAAGAGGTAGGGATTTCTTTGCTCATTTCCAATACTCCATCTATGGATAGACATGTGGTAGTTTTTATTGCATAAAAACCATATTCATTATGGATTTTCTTGAAAGCCATGAAAGGGGATCTAGAGTTTCATATTTGTGATTGGACTTGTAAAGTTGTTTGTTGTTGGGTTATTTGGGAAAATGATCTATTATGTTTGTGTAGAGAGGGAGGAAAGCCCTAATTTAATGTTATTGATATAATGGATTTTTAAAAGTGAGGAAGTTGAATAACCCTTACATATTTTGCTAATATGGGTCGTATGATTATGTTTATATCAAAAGAAAATAAAAGAGAAGTAACCACAGTGTTGGTATTGTTTTAGACTAATCACGTGAAGTTGAGTTGAGTTGTGGTTTTGATGCTAATGGGATTGGTTTGGTAAAATAAAGAGAATATGGATTAGGTTTTGGTTTTGGTTTTATAAAATGACGAGAATGAATTCTTAGAAAATGGTGGAGTTGGATATTTGTAATCTCTCACCTATGAAAATACGGATAGTTTATCTATTTTGGAAATTGTATATATATGTTTAGAAATATATGTTTTGGGCTACCAGTGAAGGATAACCATGATTGTTGTAGAAACTGCATGTGGACTAGGTGAATTGAAACCTGTCATTTAAATTTGTCTCATTGAATATGATGATATGATTGAGATGTTGAATATGTGTCATAGATAGTCATTGTATATGACGATGCTTTTAAATACATTGCATATGTACCATTGTTTGGGAGGAGATAGGGGATGGACTCCATTTATAATTAAGTTGGCCGAAGTGTCTAGGGTGAAAGTCCCGAAACCGTGTGCATATATGGGTGCCGATTCCCTTAGATGAAAATTCCATAAAATGGAAAATCTTGAAATCATGTGCATATATGGGTGCCGATTCCCTCGGATGAAAATTCGTAAAATGGCAAATCTTGAAACCTTGTGCATATATTGGTGCCAGTTCCCTCGGATGAGAATTCCGTAAAATGGCAAAATTGAAGTGTGGGTGTAATAATTGTGTTGATTGAGAACCCCTGAGTTGTAGTCTCAATTGGGTGTCTAAAATGTAATGAATTGGTTCATGAATTGAGAGGAAATAAATTAATTGGAAATGAATTGTCATGAAATGAAATAAGACTAAATTGACTAAAGGTGTATCCTTGGCTTACCGTGTTTAAGGCAGGTAGAGCAAAATTTATTTGTCATTATTGTCTCTGTGCATCTGGGTATATCATGGGTTATGATGGTATTGTTCTAGAAGGCCGTGTTGCTTCAATTGTTGAAGCAAATAGTTATTGATGGCTTGTTGTTTTCCTTTTGTATTAAAGGCATACTTGTATAGTTATGAATGTGTTGGAAACGGACGTAGATATTGTGTTGAGATTGTGAAAAATGTGAAAGATTCTGAATACTTGTGAACATGTTTTGAAAAGGCAAATAGGTGTAAGTCTGGAAAGTGAAAGAAAACGTTATGGGCTTGGTGAAATTGTTTTGTTCTGAAATTTGTTATAATCATATGAATTTTTGGAAAAAGGTAAGAGGAAGAAAAAAAAGTGAATTGTTTATGTTATTGAATGAAATGAACGATTTGAGAAAAGTTCTTATGTATGTATATTTCTGTATAAACCTTCACATTATTTATACGGTATGAGACTAAGCATTCATGATCATAGCTATCTGTAAGTTGCTATTGTTTAGGATCATGTTGAGATCCCTATTGGACATTATGTTCATCCCACGTTGTTAATCCTTTTTCAGGTGAACGTCGAGATGGATTTCAAGATCGAGGATCTTCTTTATGTGTTGGCCACGGGGCCTTTTATTTGTGAGTAGAATGCCATTGATGTAAAAAGGGTTAAATCCTTTCTTTTACTGTTAAAGATGTAAGCCTACAGGCAATTTATTTAGTTATGTACATGTTGCATTTTCGGATGAGAAAATCTTTGTCTATTCTTACAAATGATGTAAAGAGTTTCCATATGTTATCTCTGAAATTGAATAAACTTAATCAATTTGGTAATGGATTCCGAGTAATAAAATGTGGGGCATGACATAAACTATAGTTCAAACTTTTTAATAAGTATGCATAAAATAAGTCCATATTTCTTATTTTTATTATAAAAAAATATTTACAAATATTTATTTACTAATTTAATAAATAGATAACTCAAATGATTCATATAAGTTGGGAACAGAACAAAATAATTTTTAATGATTAGGTGAAAGACAAGTTCAATCTAATGTTAAGCCCAAATTTAATATCACAAGTGAATCCTAATTCATTTTTATGTAAATCTTATAACATAAGACAAACTATAATTTTTAGACTTCACAAAATATGAAAAAATTACTATACTAACAAATGTAATTTACAACTATCATATGATAAATTAAATTTACGAAACTCATAAAACGAAATGTATTTATATTTTATGATAAATATAATTTTTGTGATTTATTTTTTTAATTTTTACCACTTAAATTGTGACATATATTTGTTATTAAGAACTTAGAACACACAATTAATGACATAAGAATAAAAAAAAAATTCTCTTATATGTAATTGTGATAAAAATGAATAAAATTTAATTAATTCTAAATCATTTTTGCTAAATATAGTAGATAAATTTTTTAGATTATTATTTAATTTTAAAAATTAATTTTTGATTATTTATTTACTAGTGGTATCCCGTAGTAACCCGTGCTGTGCACAGGACTTTATAAATTTAAAAAATATATATATTACAATTATTTTGAAATAATTTAATATTTTATCTTGCAATGTATATGAAATTTATAAGTTAACTCTTTGTTTATAACTTTTTAAATTATTTGTTTAAAAAAATTAATATATATATATATATATATATTTAGTGCAATTTTGGTAATTTGTATTAAAAAAAAGTTAAATCTAATTAAATGAGATTAATTGAGTTATGACATACCTATTCTTGTTATGAAAATATACAAATTTAAAAGTTATAATTAAAACAATATATAATTTTATTATTAAATATGAAGTGAAGTGATATTTAACAATAATTAATATGATGTTTCTATTATTAATCTAATAATTTAAGTTACATTTCTTTTGATTTTAATTTCATAACTAAAAATACAATATGAATATAATACACATACAGATTTCTAGTCTTTATGAATGAGAAGGTTTCAAAAAAATTTCTGTAACATCCTCAAAATACAGTATAAGACAACCATTCATATAATCCATAAACATATAATAAATATTATATTTTCATTCATCAGAGTCTGTTTTACAAAAGTATTACACGTTAGCAACCAAATGAATGCCTTACGGGCTTATAGCTTTCCAAGTCATCACTTGGTCACATCAGAAGTAGAGTTCTAACTCTTTACATATAAAGCCCTTGGCTTGAATTTACATTTAACTCAAAAGATATAACAACAAAAAAAGAAGCCTTCAGCCTCTAAACCATCCAAGCTATGCCCTTGGAGGCGGCATGTCCCCTATACCTGAAAATGGTGTCCCAAGTCGGGTGAGCCAATGCCCAGTAGAGATATGCTAAACATAATATGAGAAATAACTAAAACATTAACATCCGATAAATGTTTAACATATGTAAACCAACATACATCCGTTCCATAACCAATCAACATTTACAACCGTATTTCAATTTATCTCTATTTCCTTATCCAAATCAATTCTTTAACATGGTACATTATTTATCCAAACAATTCAAATGAGACTACAACTCATATTATCAACACTTCAATCATCAACATCATTCAGATGTATGTAAGGTTTCGGGACTTTCACCCTAAACACTCCGGCCAACTTAGTTATCAATGGAGTCCATCCCCTATCTCCTCCCAAACAATGGAGTACATCCCTTATCTCCTCCCAAACACATATACATATACAATGTATTTAAACAAATTGTCATATACAATGACTAATTCAATCACATATTCAATGTTTATACCGAACGTCATATTCAATGACATATTCCAATCGATCAGTTTCAATTTCCCTAATCATCATGCAGTGTCTACAACAATTAAGACTATCCTCCACCGATAGCCCAAAGCAGTTATTTCTAAACAGATAAATAAATCTATCAAACAGATAATTTATTACAATTTCCATCGGTAAATGATTTATCAATCCAACAACACATTCCATCTCATATTTTCCCAATTTCATGATTTCCAATTCAATTTCATATTTCCATAATTAATTTCATTAATTACACAACTGACCTATTTAGGTCCAATTAGGGCATTATTCCCCTCTTTCTCAAATATCAACCCTAAGGCTCAATTTCATCACTTACACCCAAATAACCCCATTTCAAGACCTCACATACACAATGGAGTCCAAAAATCAGAAAACCCCTCTTTCAAACATTTCAAACTTTCAATTTTCAAACCCTAACTTTACTTAAAGTTCCCAAATCTCACCATTTACACAAAATGACTAAAATTTATGTTAAAACTCATAAGAAGGAGTAGATTATCCCTACCTCAAATGGAAAAGCTCAAAGGAGATGAAGAGAAAAACCCAAGATGCTCCAAAGTCCAACTTTTTCAGATAAAAAAGAAGCCCACGCAATACTCCAACTTTCTTACAAAGGAACTAGGGTAGAGAACCTCTAGAACATGAAGTATTTGTAGAGAGAGGCTGTGTGTAGAGAGAGAGGCTGTCGATATTAGGGTTTAAAATGAAAAGGGGATGAAAAAGTGATGTGAAACCCGCTGCTGCGAACTGATATATACGAGGCTCGCTCGAGCGAAAGAGTGGTCGCTCGAGCGACCAGGCACAAAAAGACCTCGCTCGAGCACAAGAAACGTCGCTCAAGCGAACAATGCAAAGCTTCATGTCTGCAACCCAAAAACACGCTCGAGCGCAAGAGTTCTCGCTCGAGCGAAGAAACACAAAACATAGGGCTCGTTCGATCGAGCGCAAGAAAGCTCGCTCGAGTGAAGAATACCATCCTCAGGTCTAAAAGAAATGCAGACGCACGCTCGAGCGCAAGACAGCTCGCTCGAGCGAAGAAGCAAATACCCAAGGCTCGCTTGAGCAAAGAAGGAAAAACCTGGGCAGCAACCATTTGAACCAACTCACAACCAACCTATTCCAAACTTGCCCAACACATCCCAAAACTCAAATACAAGGAATTAAAGATGGAAACAAGATAAAGACAACAACATACAACCACTAGACCCGAGTTCGGAATACAATAAATGACAGGGGAAAAACTGGGATTGCTATATTAAAAAATATAAATAAATAATTAAATAAATGGCGTAAAATTAATAAATAATTAAATAAGTTATGAACGTAAGAAATGACTTATCAAAAGATTCTTAGGCTCTGTATGGTTTGATTTTTAGAATTTTTTTAAAAAATTAAAAATTAATTTGGTTAAGAAATAAAAAATAAAAAATAATTATCATTTAAGGGTAAAAAATAATTATCATTTTAACTTTTGGGCAAGTTATATACATACGTATGGCTGTTTCAATTTAATTTGTAAAAAATTATTTCTAACCACTCAAAAGATAGAAATTATATAAAAATAATAATTATTTTTTATTTTTTATTTTTTATTTTTTATTTCTTAATCAAATTAATTTTTAATTTTTTTAAAAAAATTTCTAAAAATCAAACCATACATAGCCTAAGAATCTTTTGATAAGTCATTTTTTACATTGGTAACTTATTTAATTATTTGTTAATTTTATGAAATTTTTACCATCTGAAGCCTGTTTGGTAACCATTTCGTTTTCAGTTTTTAATTTATATTTACAAAAATTTTAAAACTGCCATAAAAATTTGTTTGATAATTTTTTTGGTTTATAAATGGTTGTCTCAGTTTGTAAATTTGAGGAAAAAACGTAAATTCAAAAAATGAGCTCACGTTGGTTTTTAAACAAAAATTTAAAAAGTTTTACTAACAATTTTTTTTTTCAATTAATTTTTTTTCCAATTAATTTTTTTTCAACTAATACTAACCGAAGGGGCAATTGGTAATGCTACTTTAAACCTTAGGGAGGGGATTGTAATTTTTAAAATGTGAGGGGTGTCAATATAATTTACCCAATGAGGGAAAAATTGGTATTTAAAAAAATTATATTGCTAAGGGGGGGAATCTGTAATGAAACTTTAAACCTCAGGGGGGAGATGTAATTTCCAAAAGGTGAGGGGGGAACTGTAATAAACCTAAATCTCAAGGGGTGTCAATGTAATTTACCCTTGTTTTAATTATAACTTTTAAATTTGTATATTTTCATAACAAGAAAAGGTATGTCATAACTCAATTAATCTCATTTAATCAGGTTTAACTTTTTTTAATACAAATTATCAAAATTACACTAAATATATATATTTTAAAATTTTTTAAACTAATAATTTAAAAAGTTTTAAACATAAAAATTAACTTATAAATTTCATGTATATTGGAAGATAAAATATTAAATTACTTCAAGATAATTATAATGATTTTTTTTTTTAAATTTATAAAACCCCATGCATAGCACGAGTTACTACTAGTATCTATACTATATATTAAGCAAAAGGAGGTTTTTAACCCCAAGCCTTGTGGGAGCTCCAATCTCCCAATCTAAATTTCCTGATTTTTTGATTTAAAAAAAATAAAAATTCTTAACATTTATTAACTTCTCTCAACTCCCAAGTCTTACCCTCATAATAACACTTTAATGCATTAAGAACAAACATAAAAAAAATTCTTTGAAATCCAACACATATGAATTCGTTAAAAAGTCCCAACACATATGATTATTATCCCTCATAATAACACTTTAATGCATTAAGAACAAGCATAAATTTTTTTTTTGAAAAATCCAACACATATGATTATTATTAAAATATTAAACTTTAATATAATATAATAAAAAAAAAGACATTTAATTTCTAGAAAATTCCAACACATATGATTATTATCAAAATATTAAACTTTAATATAAGGGCAAATTACAAACACCCCCCTCGAGGTTTGGTGAAAATACAGATTCCTCCCTGAGGTTTGAGAAATTACATCCCGCCCCATGAGGTTTATATTTCCATAACAAATTACCTCATGAGGTTTTTATTTTCATACAGATTCCCCCCTAATTTGTTATGCAAATTTGACCTTCAGGGGGCAATTTTTAATTTCTCAAACCTCAAGGGGAAATCTGTATTTTCACCAAACCTCAAGGGAGGTGTTTGTAATTTGCCCTTAATATAATATAAAAAAGGAAAAAAAGAAGACATTTAAAAAAAAAAAAAACATTTAAAAATCACAATTCACATATATAGGTAAACATAATCTGTGCATAGCACGGGTGATATGCTAGTATTATATAAGGAAAATGAGGTTTCTAATCTACAACCTTTGTGGGAGCTCCAATATCCTAATCCTAATTTTTCTAATTTTTTGATTTAACAAAAAAAAAAAAAAAAAACCTTCGCATTTATTAACTTCTCCCAACCCATAAACCTTTTTAACTTATCTCATAATTATTGCAGTACCCTTTTCAATTTCTCCATACATTATGGTAACACACAAAAATAAAGAATATAAGAATTTAGTTATGAATCTCAAAAAGATATAACAACATCTAAATTTAAATTATGATTTAGTAATATAATTATCTATTTTTTTGATGTATATCTATCAAAATTTCAAATCACTTAATGGGACAAATTAATCAATTTTCTAAAATTATTGATTTTTTAATTTACAAGATAGATTAAAAAAACTATTGACTATTTATTTATTTAATAACAAAAATATTTCATAATCTCTCTATCTTAATCTCTCTCACGATTTTCAAAAAAAAATATAAAAACTTGCATTCCTCTCTCTTTCCCAGAAAATCAGATAATATTTTTTATTAAAGTTGTAGATATCTATCGATATCTAATATATTATATTATAATATAACAAAAAAAAAAAAAAACTGAAAAAAAATTCTTTAGAGTTTATCTAAACAAATCTAATTTGAAAATATTTCCCACCATTATATTTTCAATCAATAAAACTCACATGTCTATCACATATCTATCTCACATCATAACTTACCTAAATAATAATAATTAAAAACAAATAAAAATCACAGATAAATTAAATTAAAAAAAAATAAATTGAAAAAAAAAACCCCCGAGTAGAAACCACACAAAAATAAAAAATAAAAAAAAATTTAGATATACATAAAAAATATATATATATATATTAAAACTTGCATTCTTTCTCTCTTCCCAAAAAAAATCAGATAATATTTTTTATGAAAGTTGTACATATCTATTGCTATCTTATATATTATATTATAACATAACAAAAAAAAAGAAAACTAAAAATCAATATATAAACAGATAAAATTAATAAATTAGATATTATTTATTCAATTAAAAATTTTCTTTTGCATCTCAATATCCAATTTTAAATTTTAAAAATCTTTAAAATTTATCTAAACAAATCTAATTTGAAAATATCTCCCACCATTATACTTTAAATCAATAAAATTCACATGTCTATCACATATCTAACTCACATCATAACTTACCTAAATAATAATAATTAAAAGCAAATAGAAACTACAAATAAATTAAATTAAAAAAAAATAGATACCCGCAACTCCATCTTAAATAAATTGAAGAAAAAAAAAACTCGAATAGAAACCATACAAAAATAAAAAAGATAAGAATTTAGATATGGATTTAAAAAAAATATGACAATATCTACATTTGAATTATGATTTAGTAATATAATTATCTATTTTTCTGATGTACATATATCAAATTTTTAAATCACTTAATGAGACAAATTAATTGTAACGCCCTCAAATTAAAGCATATAACAATCATTCATAAGATCCATAAACATAATAGAAGAGTTACATTTCATTTATCAGAGTTTCCTTTACAAAAGATATCACATGCATTACATTTTCATTGATGTTTATCTTGAAACTATAGCATGTAATTCTAACTCCAAATAACAAAATAAATGCCCCAAGGGTTTACATCTTTTCCAAACTATCATTTGGTTACAGCAAAAGAAGAGTTCTAACTCTTTTACATATAAAGCCCTCGGCTTGAGTTTACATTTAACATCAAAATAAATCATCAAAATGGAGCCTTCAACTCCTAAACCTCCCAAGCTAGGATCTTGGAGGCGGCATCTCACCTGTACTTGAAAAATGGCGTCCCAAGTAGGGTGAGCCAAAACCAGTAGAGATATGCTAACCAAATATGAGAAGTAAATAAAACATTAGCATTTGATAAATGGTTAACACTTATAAACCAACGTCTTGCATTTCTATAACCGATCAACACTTACATCATATTCGATTCAATCAATTCATTGATATAGCTCAATATTATCCAAATAGTTTAAAAATGAGACTACAACTCATATATCAATACTTCAAAAACAAACATCATTCAACACTTTATTTTCTTGCCATTTTACGGAACTACATCCAAAGGAACCGGCATCCAAATATATATATGATTTTGGGACTTTCACCCTGGACACTCCGGCCAACTCAATTCTCAATGGAGTCCATCCTTATCTCCTCCCAAATACTGGAGTATATCCTCTATCTCCTCCCAAACAATATACATATGCAATGTATTTAACACGTCGTCATATACAATGACCAATTAAATCACATATTCAATGTTAATATCCAACCGTCATATTCAACGACATATTCCAATTGATTAGTTTCAATTCACCTAATCATCATGCAATTTCTACAACAATCATGGTTATCCTCCACCGATAGCCCAAAACAGATATTTCTAAACAGATAATTAAATTTATCAAACAGATAAATTTTCAAATTTTCCATAGGTGAGTGATTCATCGATCCAACTACACCATTTAATCACAATCTCCTCCAATTTCATGATTCTCAATCCAATTTCACATTTCCATATTTATTTTATCATTTATACAAAATAGTCATTAAATTCAAATTAGGGCGTTTTTCCCTTTCTCTCAAATATCAACCCTAAGGCTCAATTTCATCAATTATACACAAGTAACCCCATTTTAAGACCTTACATACACAATGGAGCCCAAATAATAAAAAACCCCTCTTTCAAACATTTCACATTTCAAACCCTAACTTCCCAAAATTTACAAATCTCACCATTTATACAAAATAACCAATATTTATGTTAAAGCTCATAGAAAGGAGTAGATCATCCCTACCTCAAATGGAGAAGCTCAAAAGAGAAGGAGGGAAAACTTGAAGATGCTCCAAATCTACACTTTTTCGGATCAAAATGAAACCCACATAATGCTCTACCCTTTTTACAAAGAGAATAGGGTAATGAACCTTAGAATATGGTGTATTTGTAGAGAGAAAGGAAGAGTAGAGAGAGAGACAGCTGGATTTAGGGTTTGGAGTGGAAAGGAGATGAAAAAGTGATGTGAAATCACGCTGCTGCGATCTGATATATACGGGGCTCGCTTGAGCGAAGGATTGGTCGCTCGAGCGACCAGATACAAAAGAACCTCGCTTGAGTGCAAGAAGCGTCGCTCGAGCGAACAATGCGAAGCTTCAGGTCTGCCACTCACGCAGATGCACGCTTGAGCGCAAGAGTTCTAGCTCGAGCGAAGGAACCAACAACACAGGGCTCGCTCGAGCGTAAGAAATCTCGCTCGAGCGAAGAATGCCACCCTTCAAGTCTAAAAGAGACGCAGACGCATGCTCAAGCGCAAGAGTTCTCGCTCGAGCGAAGAGACATAAGACACAAGGCTCGCTCGAGCGCAAGAAAGCTCGCTCGAGCGGAAGTTGCGTCTAAAAAGAAACCTGAAGACCCACAATACTCGCTCGAGCGCACAAACCCTCACTCGAGCGAAGAAGCAAACGCCCAAGGCTCGCTCAAGCGCAAAAAGCCTCGCTCGAAGGAAAAGGCAAAAACCTGGACAGCAACCATTTGTTCCAACTCACAACCAACCTGTTTCAAACTCACTCAACACATCTCAAAACTCAAATACAAAGAATTAAAGGATGGAAACAAGGTATAGACAACGACAAACAACCACGAAACCCGAGTCCGGAACACAACAAAGGTCGGGGTAAAACCTGAATCGCTATATTAATCAATTTTCAAGTCTTATTTAAAGAATAATTTGATTAGTCATCCTAACTCCTAAACTTTGCAAGCACTGGTAGAGGAGCTGATGGATTGGGTTAGGAGAGGTTTAAGTTGTTGGAGGTAACATTCTCACGCTCTCTAAATTTATTTATTTTATTTTTTCCTGTGTAATTCTCTTTCTCTACTGTTTGTTTGGTTTTGGTTTTGGTTTTGGTTTTGGTTTATATGTTTGTTTACATGTTTGCATTGTAGAAAATAATTATTAGTGATTATGGTTGCAATCAAAGTATTTATATATGTTCCATGCCAATGATTTTGATCGGATTTTATTTTCTTTAGTGAAGACCATAAAATTGAAGTTAAAAAAATGGGTATCAAATTTTTTATGTTTTTTTATCATTTTATTTTATAAAAAAATGTGAAAATTTATTGAGAATTCAAAATTTTACTATAATATTAGATTTTTGTATAACTAGGTAAATTTAAAACTTTTAAATATCACTGTGTTCTTTATTTTTATTCTCTTTCTATCCCATTAGACTATTACTGTTAGTTGTTAGTTTGTTAATTATAATTCAATTAATTGAAAATGAAAGCTTAATATAATTTTTCATATATATTATAGTTAATTTGTTACAACTATAGTTGTATATAATAGCATAATATATAGGGATAATATCTAAATATAATTTATATTTTTTATATGATTAAAATAATCCATCTTAATAGTATATAGAAGAGTTAGATGGTTTCTTTTATCTCTAAAAAACCCAATCTATTTTTTTTTTTTTTTACTTTTTCATTTTTTAAATTGAAATAGTCCATCTTAATATTATATAGAAGAGTTAGGTGGTTACTTTTATCTCTAAAAAATTGTAACGCCCTCAAAAATAAGTACATAAACCAATCATTCATGATATCCATAGACATAGGAGAAATAAACATATATTCATTTATCAGAGTATTCATCACAAAAGTATTACATGTTGATAACAAAAGTAAATGTCCCACAGACTTACAACTTTCCAAGTCAACACTTGGTTACAACAAAAGGGAGTTCTAACTCCTAACATATTAAGCCCTTGGCTTGAAATACATGTAATACAAAAAGGTAACTACAAAAATAATCCTTCAGCTTCTAAACCTCCCAAGCTACATCCTTGGAGGCGGCATATCACCTGTACCTGAAAATAGTGTCCCATATAGGGTGAGCCAAAGCCCAGTAGAAATGTACTAAACCAAATATGAGAAATAACTAAAATATTAGCATTTGATAAATGTTTAACTCATATAAACCAACATACATCTCTTCCATAACCAATTCATATTCACAACCACATTTAAATCCCTTTCCGTTTCATTATCCAATCTAATTCATAGATATGGTTCATTGTTTATCCGAATAGTTCAAAATGAGACTACAACTCATTGTAGACACCCCATTTTTGACTGTCCTCAAGACTTGGACGTCACCGTTGGAACACCCGGTGATCATCCATGATCGTGTTCGTTTTGAGTTCCCGGAGGCCTCGGCTGCGCGCCTTGCTTCAGGATCTCTCAACTCATTTGTTTTGTGTTTGGTTTTGCACCAAATGCTTGTGCTTTTGCTTTGAGGGGCAGGGAATGGCTTGTTGGCCATGCCCACACCCCACCGGCCTCCCCTTTGCCTCACCGGCCATTCAGTGATGCCACCGGCCATGGTTTCTTGATACCAATGGCCGGTCGGCACTTCATGTGGCCGGCCGGCACTTTGTTTGGCCGGTGACCTCTTTTGCTGGCCGGTATGCACCTTTTGCACCCTTCAGGCATGGTGCATACCAGCTGTGCCAACTGGGATGCACCAACACTCTTCCCCGTGCATAGTGTGGCTGTTTTGCCCCTTTTGCACCCTTTTGGTCAAAGCTTCTTGAGGAAGCTTGACCCTTTGTCAAAGCTTCCTCAAGAAGCTTGGCCAGCTGTCTTAGCTTCCTCTAAGAAGCCTTGACCTTCTTGCCCCCTTTGCCCTTTCTTATTTAGCTTCTTTGAGAAGCTTTAAGCTCTTACATTGCCTATATAAGACCTCCTCCTTCTCCATTGTTAGGGTTAGAACAAAAAACCAGAGCTTATACATATATACATCTGTCATATACTCTCTCTCTCTCTCTATATCTCTCTCTCTCTCTCATCCTTTGTGTGTGTTTGGAAGCCCAAAAAGTGTATTTTGACCTTGGTTTTGCACTAATACACACACCATTACACCATCCTTCGACCTTGAGAGGCTTTGAGGGTTTGTTTTTGAGTTTTTGGACTGATTTTGACCAGAAGAAGGTGGCTGGCCTTGCTGTTCATCAAGAGTTCTTCAAGGGTAATCTTTTCACTTTAGATTCCCCAATTTTGCACTAGTTTTTTACCTGTCTTGCATGCTGATTTAGGCTTTGTGTATAACTAAAAAAAGTCTTGTATTTTCATGTTTAAGATACTTCATTAAGGTTGTTTTGTGGTTTGGGGTCGATCTCCCCTTCTTAGGCCTTGTTTGGCCCTTTTGGAGCCCCTTTTGTTAAGCCTTGGTTATTCTTGTGTATTGGTCAGTGGTGAAGAAGGAGGTTTGAGGTCTTGTATAGGGGAGGGACACCCCTCTTCCCTTTGTGACTTATTTATCCATGTTTTTGGCTCAATATATGCTTAGTTGCTTATGACTCCATTTCAGAGTTTCTTGAGTGTTGTTGGGTCATATTATGCCTCTATTTTTGGTCGGATTCATAGCTCCTTGTATGCTTAATATACTTGCTTTGTACCCCCTTATTTGGCCTAGAAATGCATCATGCATGTAACCTCTTATGCCCTCATGTCTTGGCCTAACTTTGTGAAGTTCTTAGCCATGTCTTACCATGCTTGAGGTCTGTTGGGTGCTATTTTGACCATATTTGCCATGTTTGGTATAGCCTCTTTGCATTTGGGCTTGTGAGCCTCGAAGAGTTGAGTCATGAGCATGTTTTAATTAGGCCATTTCAGTGCTTTAGAATCCTTTCTCATGCCATTTCAGTCCCTAATCCATGCTTGTATGCTTACATTCATCATCACTTTCATGCCTTGAAAGGTTGTTCTTTTGTGCCTTGGAAAGGGTCAAAATGCATGCTTAAGTGTTTAAGTTTTGGGGCTGCCATATCAGTGGATTTTGGGTGGTCATTTTGCATATTGAAACTCTATTTTGTGTTGGAAAGTTCATGCCATGAGTGCTTGGGGTAGTTGTGGTAAAATGCCCCTTGTCTTGGACCTATTGGTGTGTATGCTTGCATAAGCATTGGCCCATCATTTTGAGCATTTTGGCCACTGTTTATGGCAAGGCTGAGGTCTGCCCTTTATGGTTTAAGTCCACCATTACATGTTTGTTATATGTTTATTACGTATTTGGCTCATTATGTGTTACCACATGTTAGTCCTATTGAGTTTTCGTTCATGTTTGCTACATTGCATGTTGCATACTTTAGTACATTATACATTAGCGTGTTTAGTTTGCATTGCATTTGGCATGCTTTGCACCTTAGCTTCATGTTGCATTTTTTTGAGCCATATGTACATACTTGCATTGCATTGCTTGGTTTGGGGTGTCAAACCAAGCATGAGGATTGAGAAGCGTTTGTACTCAAAGTGGCGTAACGCGCCTCAATCTTCGGTTGCCGATGCCTTTGATCTCAATATGATAAGGCGTTAGCTTTCATTTGATTGTTGCATGCATTTAAATTGAATGGCAAACTTGGCCTCTTAGGCCATAATGCATAATTGATGGCCCAAGAGTCGAGGGCCATGCTCCCTTGAGTCCATTGCATGATAGGGAGTGCGGCCATGCTTACATTTGCTGGAAATTCCATGCCATACACTGTTTGCCCTCTGTTGCTGTCAAAACTGATTTCTGCAGGAAGTTTTGGCCGGCCGGCCATCTCTAGTGCCGACCGGCCATCAATGAATGGCCGATAGCTTTATCAGTGGCCGGTGGCAATTTCCCATGGCCGGTGGCCATTCCTCCCAGCCAGTGGTGTTCCACAGTGTTCATAGAACCTGTCCTAAGACTTGTGTAGTTTTCAGAGGAGCTAGGCAGTGAAAACAAAGGCAGCAATGCTATGGCAGCGAGTTCCCGGGCAGTACGAGTCAAGCATGCATCATCCAGATATTTTGAAGGCGGGGCTGTGGCCATTTTAATTTTGCATTTAATTTGTTAATTAATTAGGAGTTTTTTTTGTAATAATTAATTATGTATTATTTATTCAGACTGTATTATTCTTTCGGTCCCTCCGTGAGAGGGCGTATTGTAATAAGTGTGTGTGGGTGTGTGTATGTCTTCCCACCCCGCGTCTTTCTTCCCTTTTATTTACCCGCTTATGATGGTAGACTAGGGCATATTTAAATTAGCATACCTTATGCTATGCATGCGTGCATCCATACATTTGTCTTACATGCACCGGGCTCGGTACACCATGCTAACTGCATTTGTATTTCAATTACAAGTTGAGTACTTGTTAATTGCAGCATTTCACATGCCATCTTTAGGATAGCCGAGCCTATTCTAGCTGCATCCTGCATGTGTTGCATTAGCCATCTTAACATGAACTAGGATCATGCATATGATTACTAACTAGTTTCTGTTTTGGCTTGGAGTACTAGGTAAGCTTTTATGCTTTAGCATACTGCATGCGTGCGAATGTTAACATGACAGCATGATTACCATGAGGCTAGTTGCTTATGTGATATAACTACTTGGATGCCCGTGGATGGAGGTCGAATTACTTAAATTGGAATAATGCATTAAAACTGCGAGTTTTAAAGCCCACTGGATAGTGGCAAAACCATCTTTTTTAAAGCCCACTCGAGGGTGGCAAAACCTACATTTTAGCCTACTTGCGAGTAGCAAACCATTTTCAAAACAAACATGAAATGTTTTGTTCCAATTGAGGCGATTTGGTCTATACTTGTTTGCTGCGCGCATAACATAGTAATTCTAGGCTAATAACCGGAATAAGAGCATATAATGTTTTCAAAACAAGATATCACGGTTAGTAGAGGCCGATCTCTGATCGGGCGAGAGGGGGTGCTCATAGCTGACCTTCCCCAATCGTACCCAAGTTCCCGAGCCGAGGCAACTTTGGTGATGACGGACACGTAGCCTTTGGCAAACGAGTCAGGGTTTCCTAAATTCCCCAAAATAAAATATTTAGGTGGCGACTCTATATCTGGCAAAGCAGTCCATGTTTGGCACTTCTTTTCTAAAAATCTGTTTTCTCAAAACGATTTGCCGGATTTGGACTCTTTGGTTCAGATTAAGAACCGTGACATTTGAGTCCTGAACTGTAGTGAGCCCAACTGAACAGAACGGGATTCATCCTCCCGGGACGTTCGGGCGTGTCTACACTCCACCTCTAGATGCACCAGCTCTGCTGGAAGAAGGGATGTCTGCAGCACGGGCGCGACTCGAAGATGGTGCGCCAGTGGGCCTCAGTGGCGGAGCCCGCACTCCCGTCAAGGGGGGCATCAGATATATACGGCGATAGGTGGCGTAGTTCCCCTCAATGATACAGCAAAGCATCAGTGCCCTGCATGGCACTAATGACCTCCTGAGTAGACAGTCTGTCTGCAGTCCGCATGGTGGCTGGAGGTACAGCAGGAGGGTCCTGAGAATCATACCCCCACACCTGGCGCAGAAAGCGTTCCCCAGGAACCAGCCCTGCCAACTGGTCCCTCGAGCAGGGACCTATACTGGGAACCACTCGATCCTCCGGGGTACTGATTTTGCAGATCATCGCCAAGGACTGCCCAGGGCTGCCAGGTGATCTGCGGATAACCAGGGTACAATCAATCAGAAATCAAGAATATACAAAGCAGATCAAAGATGAAAATGAAACGAACTGAGAGTTCTGAAATACCTCTGTCGCGCGCACGGTGTCGAAGTACTGTCGCAGAGAGAAGAGAGTCTCTCGAGGCCTCGATAGGTGCTCGCCCTCAAACATCAGTGAAAACGGAGTCATAGGAGGTCCTGCCACCTCCATCTCCGGAGCTAATGTGGGAATATGCATATACCCATAGCTGAGAAAAGCAGTGCGGAATGTGAATACAAAGTGCTAAAGGCAGAATACAGAATGCAAAGTGCGCCGTGTGTGCAATGAACAAGTAATGAGGAGCAAAATGTAAATCAAGAGGGCAGAATGTACCTCCCAGGCTCTCCAGTAGCCGCCGAGTAAGTCCCCCCGCCCACGAGAGACTGCACTCATATAACAATAAAGGGTAGCCAAGGCAGCGCCGCCCCAATCATACTGACCGACCTGTGATAGGTCTACCAGGGCACTCAGTAGAACAACCCGACCATGTTCCCTCTATCGGCAAACAGAGTGGTGCCAAAGAGGAACATGAGGAAACCACGGGTACTGCTCGACCTCCTCGGGAGACTCAGGCTCCATCTGTGGCCGCCGGAAATGGGAAGAGAACCAAGTATACCGACCCTCCGGTACCTCTGTCTACAGGTGGCGAGCCCCCAATAGATGAATCCAAGCAGCCTCCCACTCACTCATATCCTCGTCGTAGGGAATGGGTCCACCGCCTACGTCTAGGCCGGTGAGTACAGCGAAGTCCAGTGGGGTCATAGTCATATCCCCGGTGGCAGAGAAATGGAAAGAATTGGTGGTGTCCCACCATCTCTCCGCCAGAGCGGCAAACAATGTCCTACTGATAAGACAATGAGATAACCCTCTACAGAATGGTCCGAATCCTGCAAAGTCAACCAAGTCCCGGACAGTTTCCGGAAGCTCAGCATACCACTCCTCGCGGCAGTGGAGCCATAACCTCGCACCGTGCGAGAGCCAGCCTGCATTTAGAATGAATGCATGTATCAGCAAATGAAGTGAATGAGCTGTGTGCAAATGAAGTGAATGAGCTGTGTGCAAATGAAATCAGTGGGCTGCGTGTTCACTAAATCTGGGCTGCGTGTTCAGTGAATTTGATATTTGGGCTGCGTGTTCAAATTTCAGAAAAATCAGTGGGCTGCGTGTTCACTAAACCTGGGCTGCGTGTTCAGTAAATTGGTGTTTTGGGCTGCGTGTTCAAATCATTAAACAGTGGGCTGCGTGTTCACTTTATTTCTACCTGGGCTGCTGTGTTCAGTAAATTGGTGTTTTGGGCTGCGTGTTCAAATCATTAAACAGTGGGCTGCGTGTTCACTTTATTTCTACCTGGGCTGCGTGTTTAGTAAATCAGTGTTTTGGGCTGCGTGTTCAAATCATTAAACAGTGGGCTGCGTGTTCACTTTATTTCTACCTGGGCTGCGTGTTCACTAAATTTGGGCTGCGTGTTCAAATCATTAAACAGTGGCTGCGTGTTCACTTTATTTCTACCTGGGCTGCGTGTTCAGTAAATCAGTGTTTTGGGCTGCGTGTTCAAATCATTAAACAGTGGGCTGCGTGTTCACTTTATTTCTACCTGGGCTGCGTGTTCACTAAATTTGGGCTGCGTGTTCAAATCATTAAACAGTGGGCTGCGTGTTCACTTTATTTCTACCTGGGCTGCGTGTTCAGTAAATTGGTGTTTTGGGCTGCGTGTTCAAATCATTAAACAGTGGGCTGCGTGTTCACTTTTTTCTACCTGGGCTGCGTGTTCAGTAAATTGGTGTTTTGGGCTGCGTGTTCAAATCATTAAACAGTGGGCTGCGTGTTCACTTTATTTCTACCTGGGCTGCGTGTTCAGTAAATTGGTGTTTTGGGCTGCGTGTTCAAATCATTAAACAGTGGGCTGCGTGTTCAGTAAATATGTGTTTGGGCTGTGTGTTCAATCTATCAGTCAGTGAGCCGTGTGTTCAACAATTCAAGTGTTTTAACTACGTGTTCAAAGTGCAAACAAAGTACTATGTCATAAGCTACAACTATGTGTTTAAGCATGGCAAAGCTACAAAATGCACAAGAATGCGGAAAATAAAGTAAAATACCTCTCGCGCATCGTGAGAGAGGTGCTGCTCCGGCTCTCGCAGAAGAAGATCCCCGGGTACACGATCGTTGAAATCTGGTGATGAATGACGGAAAACAGCTCGCGGAAGCCTATGTACCGCTGGAGCATATCGATCGGGAATGAAAGGCGGACCCTCGGGGGCAATGCCCTAATGTCGAAATCATCACCGGCACCTGGAGGACCTCCGCCATGAGGGAAATTACTTGCCATTTCAAAAAATCTGCAAAAAGAGCAAAAATGAGCCAAAATTGGAAAAAGTCAACAAAAGTCAACTCCGGGAAATAAAAAGTCAACAAAAGTCAACTCCCGAGAAAATATTCCAAATATTGAGACAAACTTACCTCAGGTAGTGAAAATGAGAAGAGAAGCTCCGAAATCAAATTTTAGTCGGCTCAAAGTGCTTAAATCTGAAGGATTTCGCGAAAACAACTTGCGTGGAAGGCCGAGGGGCGCGTATAAAATGCAGATCTGAAAGAGAGAATGGCTTGGGAAGCAAGAGGAGAGAATTTCACACTTGGGGGTGTGATTTCGGAGGCATTGGAGGTGTGTATATATAGAAATCTTCAAAATGACCAAAATGCCCCTGCTTTTGGCAGGTGGCGCGCGGCCACCTTTTCTGGCTGGCCGGCCATTTGCTTTTCCCCCCTGGCCGATGGCCTCTCCTAGGGCAATGACCTGGCCGACCATGGTCCCCACCCCCTCCCCTACCTCTCTGCAAATTTTGAGGAAAATCGGAGTTCCCGGGACCTGAAAAAGTTCAAGAAAAGTGTACTTTCTGGCGCGAAATTGCTCCGTTGGAACTTTAGCTACAATTTCTGATATGTGTCTCATCATTATCATCAAAATCAGAGTGTATCCTTTTTAAACATGTTGTAACCTCTCCGGAGGTGAAACCGAGGCCGTGATTGAGTTGCCTTCGCCGAAATGCGCGTTTTCTTGCTCATTATTTCGCAACCGACGGGCACCCTGATTCGTGCTCATTTTGCATTGTTGTGTGTATAACTTGCATTCTAATCAACATTTTGCATTATCATGCATGATTCTTGGTGTACCATATCTCTGTGCTTGTGCATGCGTTGTCACGCCCGTTCCTTTTCACATTGTGTTGCATTTACTCGCCGACGCTGCGGGTGTCAAACTTTTGCAATTACAGGCATCACATTGAATATATGTTGTTAGCATATTGTTCTTGTTGAATTTCTCTATTTTGCAGGCACGATATTGTATGTACGGTTCATTTGAGGCTGGTGCGACCAGACGAATCGCGCAGGTATCGTATCTTCTCCGTGTGAGACGCGACGAGAATTGAATAATTCTCCGCATTCTTAAACTGCATGAGATGTAGTTGTTGCTTTGCATTCTTGCTTAAAATTGTTGCATCTATTTGTGAATACCTGCTTCATTACAGCTTGCTGCATTTGCATGATCATTTGGCTCCGTGCATATCGCTTTGCATTTTGCCCCCCCTGCCTGCGGGCACGCCTGCGGGCACGCATCTCTGTTCATCTTGTATGATTGTCTAAGTCTTCGGCCTTGTCAAAAATGGGTCGTCTCTGGGCTTTGACATTCACTCTCGTCACTTCTTGACTTCCGAGTTCTGTCAAAGAGGGGCAACTGTAGACACCCCATTTTTGACCGACCTTAAGACTCAGACGTCACTGATTGAGCGCTCGGTGATGTTGCATATCGTGCTCTTCAGAAGTTTCAGAGTCGCGGCCGTGCGCCCTGCCTCCGATCTTCCGAATCCTCTTCTGTGCCTTGTCTCGGTTTGCGAACCAAACTCGGTTTTCTCTGTTTTCTTTCTTGAGAAGGGAAGGGAGTAGTCCTGTAGACTATTTCTCGGTGGCCGTGGGCTACATTTCGTGGCCGTAGGCCATTTTGCCCATCTCAACTTAAGAGTATGTTTGGCCTTGATGGGTTCATTTTGTGATCTAATTCAATGATCACTTTAATTTTACAATTCAATAACTAGAATATTTAAAACTCTTTTAAAAGTTATAATAAAAACACAATCAATAAATCACCTATTTCACTAGTAAAACTTTTACCAACGAATAGTGCTATCGTCGCTAAATGTTTAACTCTTTGGCCACGCCAACTTGTCGTCGCCAAAAGTAAGCACACTAATAGCAACGCTCATTGTGTTGGTAAAAAATAAGCCTCGTAGCTAAAACTTTTGAAATTTTGGCGCCAACAAATAATTTTGGCGCTTAAAGAATGTTATGCTTTTTTAGCAACGATACTAAATTGCGTTGGTAAAGGTCTACTTTTACCAACGAAATTCACCACTGTGTCGCCAAAAATATACTTTGGCTATGAAAAATTGACGTCGTCGCCAAAAATAGTTGCCAAAAGTGCAATTTCTTGTAGTGACTTCCGGGCTAATGTTGAACACCCTAGGCCCATTTTCTTCCAACCACAACCACATATCTGTGATGAGGGCACATGGGAGGACACCAAAAAGTGGTGGTCGGCCAGTATTTGTGTTTTTCATTTTTGAGCCTCTCCTTCAAGTTCTATGTTGTGACTCCTGCTTCAGAGTTGTCAAATTCCAACCTTGGGGCCTTGTTCTACACACCTGGGAGGACACCAAAAAGTGGTGGTCGGCCAGCAATTTTTCTGTCCCATTTTGGCCATGGCCGGCCGGCCAGGGGGAGTGGCTGGCCGACCAGTTGGGGTGGTCGGCGGCCACCTTCAAGAAAGCTACCTAGCCGGCCAGCTTTCTGCTTTTCACCTCTTTACAGCTGTCCAGCTGCTTTTTGAAATATCTCACCCCTCCGGGGGATATTTTGGGAGGGAAAGCTTGGATGCATTTCCCTCCCCTTTTACACCCTTTCTTGCCTATTTAAGGGCTGGACAGCTCCTTCCCTGGGGTTAGCAAATTTCTTCTCAAGAACACATCTCCATAATGCTCTCCATCATTCCTCTCTTCCAAAAAACTTCACAAAGCATCAAGTTTATGCTTCCATTGTTCATCAACCCTAAGCACACCAACACCACTTCCATTTCAGCAGCAAGGGAGCTATTTTCAGAGGTAGGGATCAACAAATTCAAGCCAAGAAGCAACAAAAGCTTGATCTTCAAGGGTAAGTCCTCAATTCCCTTTTCTTGCCAATTTTGCTTCAAATTTTACCCTACTTGCTCACTGTTTGGGCTCTGACCCCTTCTGGTTTTAGGCTTATTTTGAGCCCATCTACGACTTTGTAGAAGGGCTCAACCCTGTTTGGTGTCTCCTTCATACACTTGCTTCAATATCACTCTTATGCCATTAATTTGCATGCTTTGTTTGGCTTTTGAGTGATCTGATTTCGAGCATACTATATACTGTGAGTGGGATTATTTTGAGCCCTCTTCAACATTGAAGAAGGGCTCAACCATGTTTGGCTTCTCTATCATGCACTTTCCTTTGAAATTCTTCCATTTTACCGTAAAATTGCATGATTTATTTTTCCTATTGTTTGATCTGATTTGAGCACTGATGCTATCAACTTGATGAAGCTATTGTGTGTCCTCACATCTATTGTATATCATTTTTGAATCCATGTTCTATGCCTATCTTGCATGCTTTGTTAGACTATTTTGGCTTCTGTTTTTGGCCTTCATCAGGCCTTGAAGGAGTTTTATTTTGGTCCAAATCATGCTTTGTGAAGGGTCTTAAGCCTTGGTGAATGTTTTGAGTACTTTCTTTGAATATCTCTATAATTTACCGTAAAATTGCATGTTTGTTTAGGCCATTCTAGCTTCTGTTTCTGGCCTTCATCAGGCTTGTGAAGTGTCCTATTTTGGTCTATTCTTCAAGTTTTATTAAGGTCTTAAGTTGTTTGGTCATTGCTTATGATACCTCTCTTATAAACCTCTTTTGACCCTTATTTTGCATGCTATGTATTGTATATCTACACACTGAATTTGGGGATCTCATCTTCTGTAAAAATTCATATTTGTAGTCCCTTGCTAATGTTGTAGAACTGATTGTTTGGTTTGAGCATTGTAGATATCACTTGCTTTGTAAATCCTCTCTTTCCGTATTTTGCAAAGCTATTTGTTGTCATATCTATGCTTACAATTTGGCCATGTTTTGTACTGGAAAGATGCTATTTTGCGGCTTCCTTGCTACTGTTTTTGCTGTCATGTGTCAATTTTGCATGTTTGAGCATAGCTGTAGGCCATTTCGGTGGGCATAAATATCACATTTCGGGCATCTGCGATGGTAATTTTGTATCAATTGTTGGGCTTTTTCTTCATTTAGTTGCTATTGGAATTTTCCAATGCCATTGTACATCTCATTCGCATCGTCCATTTCTGATGCCTTAGGGCCATGCCTCGGTTTGCGTGCCCGTGTGCACGCCATTTCGAGGCACCATTTTTTCTCGACGGCATCTGATGTGTGAGTGTGGCTGAGGCCCCTCATGTTAGTGTAAGCCCAATTTGCATTTTTCCATGTCATTTGCATTGCGTATGTCACCGCCTCGGTTTGCGCGCCCGCGGGCACGCATTTCGAGGCGCTCTTTTTTCACGATCGCCATCCGTTGAGGTGGCGAGGTCCTCTCATTGTAGTATAAGCCATCAATTCTGTATGCCATTTCGCATCTGCATTCCGTATCCATTTTCTCGGTTTACGTGCCCTGTGGGCACCACTTCGAGCACTCAGTTTTAACCGATCATTACATATCGCTCGGTACGCCTTGACACATTCGACACTTCTTTTATCGATTCATTATATCATCGCCTCGGTTGTCGCGCCTGTGGGCACCATTTCGAGGCGTCATTTCTCATCGCCTATGTGTTGTAATCCTCGTGGTATCCTTGCAGTTCCATCCATCTAATACGCCTCGGTTTGCGTGCCGTGGGCACACATTTCGAGGCACTCATTCCGATTGCTTCACATCATCCGATTCCGTGTGCGATTCGGGCACTCATGCATAGGAGTTGTGATTTATTAGTTGTCATGCATTCATGCATATTCACGTGTCATGGAGTAGCGCACGGGAAACGAGGCACGTTTCGTACTCCGAGTGACGAATCGGGTCTCAATTCCCAAGTCACCGACACTCCGGATATACCATGATGGAGTTAGGTTTAGCTGATAGCATTCATCTCGCATTAGTACCTATATTGAGTTGTGCAATCCGATTCCTCGGCCATCATGCATCGATATGCGTGATTGATGGCACGAGAATCGAGGCATGCATATATCTTGTGAAATACATTGCTATGCCCTTTTCCTGCTCTCTGTTCGCAGATGAATAAGGATCAGCAAACTTTTCGGAGTTCTGGCGCGCATTTCGAGAACATTGCGAAACAGAGGCTAATCGGGCATCCCAGTGGATTTCCGCGCAGAAGACAGTCCAGCATACATCATTCATCAGAAGCGAGGCAGCCCCCGGCTTGCATAACCAGTTTTAAAGCTTTCTTAGTTTAATCTGTTAATCGAAAGAAATAGCCGCGGCTGAGTAAGCAGGGCAAGAGTCCACAACTTGTAATTTGTCCATCAACCATATCTGGGGAGGGATGCAAAATGAGAGAATAAAGAATAGAGAGATGCGCGATGAGAGAAAAGTGAGATGAGGTTTTGTGAGAAAAACTGAGCCTGAGGGCCGAGTGATGTGAGTAAATACATATGTGAGCTTGGGTGGGAAACATTACCTGCAGCAGTAGTGGACTTCCCGCAAACCTGGTTGTCTCTCGGCGGTAGAAGGCATCCAAACCTAACAGCGTCTCGGCCAAGGTCATGGCGATACAGCTCCTTCCCTCCCGCAAGCCTTGAGCGACTTCAATCAAACGGATGCTAGCCCCTCCGGAGCCCGAGACAAACAAAAAATGGGATAACATGCATAGACAAAGGGCGTGTTGCCGGAAGCCTTGCCAATGATGGTCACCACGGTCACCAGCATCGGAGAACCGGTAAACTAGGCTCGGGATATCCAACATCCCGTTACACGTCAGAGATCGAGCATCATGCGCGTTGAGACCGCACATCCGCCCTAAGGCTTGGGCGTGGCCAAAACGAGACTGAGGCAGGATCTCTTCTAAGCGTTCAGACTCCATCAAATCCTGAAAATCTTCAAAAGTAGGACATACCTCTTGCCCTCCAAAGCTGAAGACGTGCGTCACCGGGTTCCAAAACCTTGCCGCGGCACAGAGGAAAGGAAGATGTAGCGGAGTTCGGCGCAGCGTGAATAGTGCATTTAAGCCGAAACCCCGGAAGTTCAACTTTTCCGAGCCGTCTAGAGAAGAAATCCAAGTTGCGAGATTTTCTGCAAGGAATGCCTCCATTTTTGTGAGAAACGATGATGAAATGAATAAGTTCCAAGGCTGGGGCTTTTATAGAGGGGTAAAACACTATTCAAGGGACACTTGTCAAATTTCTGGAGGTTGTGGGGGAGGTGGCCGGCCGGCCATCTATTCTAGTAGGCCGGCCACCCTCTAATCTCTAGCTACAAAATGCTTTCGGCCATGCATTGGTCCTGTTTTACCCCCTCGGAAGGAAGTTTGAAGCATTTTTATGCATCGGGGGTGTCGAAGGCCTCCATTTCTCTCAATTTCGGATGCATTCCATCATCCAGATCGTCCGTCCGAAGTGCGCTTTGTTGTATTTTTGCTTATCGAGTTGTTGTTTTGTTTATCGAGTTGTAAGTTTTGTCGAGCTGTCGCTTTTGTTTGTTTTTTGAGTTGTTACTCTTTGTTTACGCAATTTTGTTAAGTCTTGTTTATTGAGTCGTTAACATTATTGTACTTTGCTTATCGAGTTGTAAACTTGCTAAGATTATGTTATTTCTTGGTGAGTCGAGTTGTTTGATTTGTTGCGTCGGTTCATTACCTGACCTGATAAATACACAAGGCACATTTCCATTCAATTCCATTTTTGTGCAAAATGATGTGATGCGATGCGATGCTAAGAATTTCAAATACAAACATCTTTTCAAAAGCTGTTTCATTCCATCATGTTTTACAACAAATAAGGTACAAGTTTTACAGAAATAAAACTGCCTAACAATGTGCAAAGTGCTACAAACTACTAGCTAAAAGTAAAATAAAGCAGGAAATAACATCAGTATCCTCGGGAACGGGAAGGAGGAGGCCTCTCATCCTCTTCTGTGGGATAACCTCTGCACCATCATCACCATCCGGATCAGAGCTGTCATCCTCCGGATCCCCCTTAGCCTCGCCTCCGCTCCCGGAACCAAGACCGGAGCCTCCCTCCCCAGGAGATGTCTCTGACACACGGTTTGCCACCTCCTCCTCCTCATCCTCGACAATGGGTGCCCTGCGTCTGCGTGACGACCCTGCTCCTCGAGCTCCTCGGTAAGGCCTGGATGGCCCAGCTCCTCGCGACCCAGTACCTCGAGTAGGTCTAGCACCTCGGCCTCTCTGAGAAGGCCCTGCTGGCCTGGCCCGCGACGGAGCATATACGGGAGGCATCTGAAAATCAAAGTGCAATACATCAGTTCAAACATAAAAGCAGGTGCAAGTACAGTATGTGAGTGGGTGTGTGCTAGATGTGTTCTACACAGCCTATCAGTGCAGCAGAATGCTCAAAACCGCATGTTAACAGGAATATGATAAATGCAAGAGAGATGAAGGGTACCTGGAAGCCCATGATGGACATCTGTGCCTCTCTACGCAGGACCATCCCCTCAAGTGAGGCCACCACCCCGAGCATCTGGTCTATGTACTCCCGAGGTGGCTGCAGACACAAGCTCAACTCATCAATAAATAAGCAACTGCCAAAATGTCTGTGTGATAAATGAAAATGGTGAACATACCGGTGGTGAGTCAGGATCACTGACATATCTGTGACCAGGCATCGGAGGCTCCATAGGGATCGGAATCGGAGAAGTAGTCCCATACTGCCAACTCGTCAACTCAGTCGGCATATCTGGCCATCCAGGATGATCGAGAGTCGGAGGGATCGGAGGAATCGAACTGCCTCCACCTCTAGATGCACCAGCTCTGCTGGAAGAAGGGATGTCTGCAGCACGGGCACGACTCGAAGATGGTGCGCCAGTGGGCCTCAGTGGCGGAGCCCGCACTCCCGTCAAGGGGGGCATCAGATATATACGGCGATAGGTGGCGTAGTTCCCCTCAATGAGATACAGCAAAGCATCAGTGCCCTGCATGGCACTAATGACCTCCTGAGTAGACAGTCTGTCCGCAGTCCGCATGGTGGCTGGAGGTACAGCAGGAGGGTCCTGAGAATCATACCCCCACACCTGGCGCAGAAAGCGTTCCCCCAGGAACCAGGCCCTGCCAACTGGTCCCTCGAGCAGGGACCTATACTGGGAACCACTCGATCCTCCGGGGTACTGATTTTGCAGATCATCGCCGAAGACTGCCCAGGGTTGCCAAGTGATCTGCGGATAACCAGTGTACAAATCAATCAGAAATCAAGAATATACAAAGCAGATCAAAGATGAAAATGAAAGGAACTGAGAGTTCTGAAATACCTCTGTCGCGCGCACGGTGTCGAAGTACTGTCGCAGAGAGAAGAGAGTCTCTCGAGGCCTCGATAGGTGCTCGCCCTCAAACATCAGTGAAAACGGAGTCATAGGAGGTCCTGCCACCTCCATCTCCGGAGCTAATGTGGGGAAATATGCATATACCCATAGCTGAGAAAAGCAGTGCGGAATGTGAATACAAAGTGCTAAAGGCAGAATACAGAATGCAAAGTGCGCCGTGTGTGCAATGAACAAGTAATGAGGAGCAAAATGTAAATCAAGAGGACAGAATGTACCTCCCAGGCTCTCCAGTAGCCGCCGAGTAAGTCCCCCCGCCCACGAGAGACTGCACTCATATAACAATAAAGGGTAGCCAAGGCAGCGCCGCCCCAATCATACTGACCGACCTGTGATAGGTCTACCAGGGCACTCAGTAGATACAACCCGACCATGTTCCCTCTATCGGCAAACAGAGTGGTGCCAAAGAGGAACATGAGGAAACCACGGGTATACTGCTCGACCTCCTCGGGAGACTCAGGCTCCATCTGTGGCCGCCGGAAATGGGAAGAGAACCAAGTATACCGGACCCTCCCGGTACCTCTGTCTACAGGTGGGCGAGCCCCCAATAGATGAATCCAAGCAGCCTCCCACTCACTCATATCCTCGTCGTAGGGAATGGGTCCACCGCCTACGTCTAGGCCGGTGAGTACAGCGAAGTCCAGTGGGGTCATAGTCATATCCCCGGTGGCAGAGAAATGGAAAGAATTGGTGGTGTCCCACCATCTCTCCGCCAGAGCGGCAAACAATGTCCTACTGATAAGACAATGAGATAACCCTCTACAGAATGGTCCGAATCCTGCAAAGTCAACCAAGTCCCGGACAGTTTCCGGAAGCTCAGCATACCACTCCCTCGCGGCAGTGGAGCCATAACCTCGCACCGTGCGAGAGCCAGCCTGCATTTAGAATGAATGCATGTATCAGCAAATGAAGTGAATGAGCTGTGTGCAAATGAAGTGAATGAGCTGTGTGCAAATGAAATCAGTGGGCTGCGTGTTCACTAAATCTGGGCTGCGTGTTCAGTAATTTGATATTTGGGCTGCGTGTTCAAATTTCAGAAAAATCAGTGGGCTGCGTGTTCACTAAATCTGGGCTGCGTGTTCAGTAAATTGGTGTTTTGGGCTGCGTGTTCAAATCATTAAACAGTGGGCTGCGTGTTCACTTTATTTCTACCTGGGCTGCGTGTTCAGTAAATTGGTGTTTTGGGCTGCGTGTTCAAATCATTAAACAGTGGGCTGCGTGTTCACTTTATTTCTACCTGGGCTGCGTGTTTAGTAAATCAGTGTTTTGGGCTGCGTGTTCAAATCATTAAACAGTGGGCTGCGTGTTCACTTTATTTCTACCTGGGCTGCGTGTTCACTAAATTTGGGCTGCGTGTTCAAATCATTAAACAGTGGGCTGCGTGTTCACTTTATTCTACCTGGGCTGCGTGTTCAGTAAATCAGTTTTGGGCTGCGTGTTCAAATCATTAAACAGTGGGCTGCGTGTTCACTTTATTTCTACCTGGGCTGCGTGTTCACTAAATTTGGGCTGCGTGTTCAAATCATTAAACAGTGGGCTGCGTGTTCACTTTATTCTACCTGGGCTGCGTGTTCAGTAAATTGGTGTTTTGGGCTGCGTGTTCAAATCATTAAACAGTGGGCTGCGTGTTCACTTTATTTCTACCTGGGCTGCGTGTTCAGTAAATTGGTGTTTGGGCTGCGTGTTCAAATCATTAAACAGTGGGCTGCGTGTTCACTTTATTTCTACCTGGGCTGCGTGTTCAGTAAATTGGTGTTTTGGGCTGCGTGTTCAAATCATTAAACAGTGGGCTGCGTGTTCAGTAAATATGTGTTTTGGGCTGTGTGTTCAATCTATCAGTCAGTGAGCCGTGTGTTCAACAATTCAAGTGTTTTAACTACGTGTTCAAAGTGCAAACAAAGTACTATGTCATAAGCTACAACTATGTGTTTAAGCATGGCAAAGCTACAAAATGCACAAGAATGCGGAAAATAAAGTAAAATACCTCTCGCGCATCGTGAGAGAGGTGCTGCTCCGGCTCTCGCAGAAGAAGATCCCCGGGTACACGATCGTTGAAATCGGTGAAATGACGGAAAACAGCTCGCGGAAGCCTATGTACCGCTGGAGCATATCGATCGGGAATGAAAGGCCGGACCCTCGGGGGCAATGCCCTAATGTCGAAATCATCACCGGCACCTGGAGGACCTCCGCCATGAGGGAAATTACTTGCCATTTCAAAAAATCTGCAAAAGGAGCAAAAATGAGCCAAAATTGGAAAAAGTCAACAAAAGTCAACTCCCGGGAAATAAAAAGTCAACAAAAGTCAACTCCCGAGAAAATATTCCAAATATTGAGACAAACTTACCTCAGGTAGTGAAAATGAGAAGAGAAGCTCCGAAATCAAATTTTAGTCGGCTCAAAGTGCTTAAATCTGAAGGATTTCGCGAAAACAACTTGCGTGGAAGGCCGAGGGGCGCGTATAAAATGCAGATCTGAAAGAGAGAATGGCTTGGGAAGCAAGAGGAGAGAATTTCACACTTGGGGGTGTGATTTCGGAGGCATTGGAGGTGTGTATATATAGAAATCTTCAAAATGACCAAAATGCCCCTGCTTTTGGCAGGTGGCCGGCCGGCCACCTTTTCTGGCTGGCCGGCCATTTGCTTTTCCCCCCTGGCCGATGGCCTCTCCTAGGGCAATGACCTGGCCGACCATGGTCCCCACCCCCTCCCCTACCTCTCTGCAAATTTTGAGGAAAATCGGAGTTCCCGGGACCTGAAAAAGTTCAAGAAAAGTGTACTTTCTGGCGCGAAATTGCTCCGTTGGAACTTTAGCTACAATTTCTGATATGTGTCTCATCATTATTCATCAAAATCAGAGTGTATCCTTTTTAAACATGTTGTAACCTCTCCGGGAGGTGAAACCGAGGCCGTGATTGAGTTGCCTTCGCCGAAATGCGCGTTTTCTTGCTCATTATTTCGCAACCGACGGGCACCCTGATTCGTGCTCATTTTGCATTGTTGTGTGTATAACTTGCATTCTAATCAACATTTTGCATTATCATGCATGATTTCTTGGTGTACCATATCTCTGTGCTTGTGCATGCGTTGTCACGCCCGTTCCTTTTTCACATTGTGTTGCATTTACTCGCCGACGCTGCGGGTGTCAAACTTTTGCAATTACAGGCATCACATTGAATATATGTTGTTAGCATATTGTTCTTGTTGAATTTCTCTATTTTGCAGGCACGATATTGTATGTACGGTTCATTTGAGGCTGGTGCGACCAGACGAATCGCGCAGGTATCGTATCTTCTCCGTGTGAGACGCGACGAGAATTGAATAATTCTCCGCATTCTTAAACTGCAGAATGTAGTTGTTGCTTTGCATTCTTGCTTAAAATTGTTGCATCTATTTGTGAATACCTGCTTCATTACAGCTTGCTGCATTTGCATGATCATTTGGCTCCGTGCATATCGCTTTGCATTTTGCCCCCCCTGCCTGCGGGCACGCCTGCGGGCACGCATCTCTGTTCATCTTGTATGATTGTCTAAGTCTTCGGCCTTGTCAAAAATGGGTCGTCTCTGGGCTTTGACATTCACTCTCGTCACTTCTTGACTTCCGAGTTCTGTCAAAGAGGGGCAACTGTAGACACCCCATTTTTGACCGACCTTAAGACTCAGACGTCACTGATTGAGCGCTCGGTGATGTTGCATACTATGCTCATTCAGAAGTCTCAGAGTCGCGGCCGTGCGCCCTGCCTCCGATCTTCCGAATCCTCTTCTGTGCCTTGTCTCGGTTTGCGAACCAAACTCGGTTTTCTCTGTTTTCTTTCTTGAGGGAAGGGAGTAGTCCTGTAGACTATTTCTCGGTGGCCGTGGGCTACATTTCGTGGCCGTAGGCCATTTTGCCCATCTCAACTTAAGAGTATGTTTGGCCTTGATGGGTTCATTTTGTGATCTAATTCAATGATCACTTTAATTTTACAATTCAATAACTAGAATATTTAAAACTCTTTTAAAAGTTATAATAAAAACACAAATCAATAAATCACCTATTTCACTAGTAAAACTTTTACCAACGAATAGTGCTATCGTCGCTAAATGTTTAACTCTTTGGCCACGCCAACTTGTCGTCGCCAAAAGTAAGCACACTAATAGCAACGCTCATTGTGTTGGTAAAAAATAAGCCTCGTAGCTAAAACTTTTGAAATTTTGGCGCCAACAAATAATTTTGGCGCTTAAAGAATGTTATGCTTTTTTAGCAACGATACTAAATTGCGTTGGTAAAGGTCTACTTTTACCAACGAAATTCACCACTGTGTCGCCAAAAATATACTTTTGGCTATGAAAAATTGACGTCGTCGCCAAAAATAGTTGCCAAAAGTGCAATTTCTTGTAGTGACTTCCGGGCTAATGTTGAACACCCTAGGCCCATTTTCTTCCAACCACAACCACATATCTGTGATGAGGGCACATGGGAGGACACCAAAAAGTGGTGGTCGGCCAGTATTTGTGTTTTTCATTTTTGAGCCTCTCCTTCAAGTTCTATGTTGTGACTCCTGCTTCAGAGTTGTCAAATTCCAACCTTGGGGCCTTGTTCTACACACCTGGGAGGACACCAAAAAGTGGTGGTCGGCCAGCAATTTTTCTGTCCCATTTTTGGCCATGGCCGGCCGGCCAGGGGGAGTGGCTGGCCGACCAGTTGGGGTGGTCGGCCGGCCACCTTCAAGAAAGCTACCTAGCCGGCCAGCTTTCTGCTTTTCACCTCTTTACAGCTGTCCAGCTGCTTTTTGAAATATCTCACCCCTCCGGGGGATATTTTGGGAGGGAAAGCTTGGATGCATTTCCCTCCCCTTTTACACCCTTTCTTGCCTATTTAAGGGGCTGGACAGCTCCTTCCCTGGGGTTAGCAAATTTCTTCTCAAGAACACATCTCCATTTGCCTCCATTTCCCTCTCCAAAAACTCCAAAAAGCTTCAAGTCTCTAGCCCACTTGTTCATCAACCCTAAGCTTCACCATCACCACTTCCATTCCAGCAGCAAAGGAAGCTTTTTCAGAGGCTAAGGATCAACAAATTCAAGCCAAGAAGCAACAAAAGCTTGATCTTCAAGGGTAAGCCTCTAATTCCCTTTTTCTTGCACAATTTTGCTTCAAATCTTTACCCTACTTGCTCACTGATTTGGGCTCTGACCCCTACTGATTTTGTGCTTATTTTGAGCCCCTCTACAACATTATAGAAGGGCTCAACCTTGTTTGGTACTTCTATCATGCTCTTCCTTCAATACCACCTCTTATGCCAATATTTTGCATGCTTTGTTTGGATTACGAGTGATTTGATTTCGAGCCTGATATAAACTGTGAGTGGGCTTATTTTGAGCCCCTCTTCAACATTGAAGAAGGGCTCAACCATGTTTGGCCTCTCTATCATGCACTTTCTTTGTAATCCTCCATATTTACCGTAAAATTGCATGATTTATTTTTCCTACTTGTGATCTGATTTTGAGCCTGATGTAAACTGTGAGTGAGCTTATTGTGTGTCCCTCTACATTATTGTAGAATGGATCAACTTTTTTTGGGGTCTCCATGTTATACTTGCCTTTATATCTCTCTTTGACCCCATTTTGCATGCCTTTTTGAGCTTGCCTAGCTTCTGATTTCAGCCTTCATCAGGCTAGGAAAATGTTTTATTTTGGCCTTCTCATCATGTTTTGTTAAGGGTCTTAGGCCCTTTGGTGAATGATTTTGGTACTTCATGTAATATCCTCTATAATTCCGTAAAATTGCATGCTTTGTTAGGCTTGCTTAGCTCCTGTATTCAGCCTTCATCAGGCTTAGAAAGTGTCTTAAAATGACCCCTTCTTCATGTTTTGTTAAGTGTCCAAGGTTGTTTGGTGTATGCTTATGGTACCTCATGTTATAGCCTTCGTTGGCTCATTATTTTGCATGCTTTGTTTATCATATCTACACACTGAATTGGGGGATGTCATCTCTTGTAAATATGCATATTTTTGGTCCTTCTTTAATTCTTTAGAACTGGTTTTTTTGGTTTGAGCATTGTACATATCACTTGCTTTGTAATCCCCCTCTTTCCCCATTTTTGCATGCTATTTTTGCCATACTTGTGATCATTGTTTGGCCATACTTTGTACTGAAAAAATGCTAGTTTAGGGGCTGCCTTGCTACTGTTTTACATGTTATGTCCATATTGTGCATGTTTGGCATAGCTGTAGGCCATTTCGGGTGCATTATATCGCATTTCGGGCATCGCGTGTAATTTTGTCATAATTCGGGGGCTATTTGTGCATCATTTTAGCTGCTAAAATTGGCATTTTCCATATGCCATATGTCACATCTCATTCGCATGTCATTTCTGTGCCTTAGGGCCATGCCTCGGTTTGCGTGCCCGTGTGCACGCCTTTCGAGGCACTTCATTTTTGTCTCACGGCAGCTTATGTGAGTGCGGCCGAGGCCCTCTCATGTTAGTGTAAGCCCAATTTGCATTCCGTATGTCATTTGCATTGCGTATGTCACCGCCTCGGTTTGCGCGCCCGTGGGCACGCATTTCGAGGCATCTCTTTTTTATCCGACGGCCTCCCGTATGAGAGTGGCCGAGGTCCTCTCATATTGGTATAAGTCCATTTTGCATTCTGTATGCCATTTTCGCATCATCGCATTCCGTATGCCATTTTCTCGGTTTGCGTGCCCGCGGGCACGCACTTCGAGACATCTCATTTTAACCTCATTACATATCACTTCCATGACATTTTACATTCTGTATGCATCGCCTCGGTTTACGTGCCCGTGGGCACGCCTTTCGAGGCGCTTCATTTTCATCCATCGGCCTCTTATGTGAGTGTGGCTGAAGCTCACTCATGTTAGTGTAAGTCCAATTGCATTGCGTATGCCATCTCATGTCTTAGAATCATCGCCTCGGTTTGCGCGCCCGTGGGCACGCATTTCGAGGCATCTCATTTTCATAGCATTGTGCATGCTAGGATTGTATTTTAGTTGCATTCATGCATATCATGCATATTGCATCGTGTTCGGGATAGGAGTTAGCCCGGGCACGGGAAACGAGGCACGTTTCGTACTCCGAGTGACGGAATGGGTCTCAATTCCCAAGTCACCGACACTCCGGATTATCCATGATGGAGTTAGGTTTTGCTGTAGCATTCATCTGCATTCATCCTATATTGAGTTGTGCAATCCGATTCCTCGGCCATCATGCATCGATTTGCGTGATTGATGGCACGAGAATCGAGGCATGCATATATCTGTGAAATACATTGCTATGCCCTTTTCCTGCTCTCTGTTGCAGCAAGATGAGGAATCAGCAAATTTTCAGAGTTTGGCGCGCATTTCAAGAAATATTGCAAACAGAGGCTAGATCGGGCATCCCAGTGGATTTCCGCGCAACGCAGTCCAGCATACATCATTCATCAGAAGCGAGGCGGCCCCCCGGCTTGCATGCCAGTTTAAAGCTTTCTTAGTTTAATCTGTTAATTTAATTAGGAATCTGTATTATTCTTTATTATTTCGGACTGTATTATTTATTCGGACCCTCTGCGCGAGGGCATAACTGTAATAAGTGTGGGTGAGTGTGATGTATGTCTTCCAACCCCACGTCTTTCTCCCTTTTATTTACCCGCTTACGATGGTTAGATATAGGGCATATTTCAATTAGCATACAGTATGACAGCATGTTTGCATCATTCATCTGTTTTGCACGCACCGGGCTCGGCGCATCATACTAACTGCATTTGTATTTCAATTCCAAATTGAATACATGTTAGTTGTAGCATTTCATATACCATGTTTAGCATAGCCGAGCCTGCTAGTTGCATTACTGCATGTGTTGCATTAGGCATTTCTGTATAATTAGGATCATGCATTGATTTCTAATCGGTTTTCTGTTTTAGCTGGGAGTACTCGGTAAGTTTTTATGCTTTAGCATCCTTGCATGCGTGTGAGTGTTGCCATGATAGCATGCTTACCATGAGGCTATGTGCTTATATGATGTAACTGCCTGAATGCCTGTGGGTGGAGGCTGAATTACTTGAATTGGAACAATGCGTTGACTGTTTGTTTAAGCCCACTAGATAGTGGCAAAATCAAGTTTTCTAAGCCCACCTGAGGGTGGCAAATCCGCGTCTTAGCCTACCTGCGGGTAGCACCATCAAACCATTTTCAAACAAACAAACATGAAATGTTTTGTTCTAATTCAGGCGACCCAGTCTATACTTGTTTGCTGCGAGCATCACATAGTAACCTAGGCTAATAACCGGAATAAGAGCATACAAGGTTTTCAAAAACAGATATCATGGTTAGTAGAGGCCGGTCTTGACCGGCGAGCGGGGGTGCTCACGAAGTGACCTTCCCCAATCGTACCCAAGTTCCCGAGCCGAGGCAACTTTGGTGATGACGGACACGTGGCCTTTGGCACCGAGTCAGGGTTTCCTAAATTTCCCATAAAAAATATTTAGGTGGCGACTCTGTATCTGGCAAAGCAGTCCATGTTTGGCACTTCTTTCAAAAATCTGTTTTCAAAACGATTTGCCGGATTTGGACTCTTTGGTTCAAGATTAAGAACCGTGACATTTTGAGTCCTTCGAACTGTAGTGACCCCAATATGAACAGAACGGGACCTAACCCTCCCGGGGCGTTCGGGGACGTCTACACATAGTTAAGGAAACATAAGAAGAATGACTTGTTTGGATTCGTAGCCTTTTCAACTCGAGTTATTAAGCCCGTAGGGGTGTCTTTACACCTGGTGCCCTAAAAGCGTCTGGTTTGGGAGTCATTGGCCCAATGCTTGTTACATGGGTTGATTAGAAAGCTTAATGGATCAGGACATTGCACAGTCATCTAAAAAAAAAAAAAAAACTTTTGAGAATCTTGGCTGCAACAATTAGTTTTTCTGTATATTTTGGGGTGTTATTATGAGATACACTGGGCTATTATAGTGGACAGTTAGCTAATATGGAGATTGCACTTTACACCGAGGGTACTCATGATTTGTCTACTAGCTTATATAATTTTCATTATTTCTTCAAGTATTCGGCTTTCTGTGATTGTTGAATGTCTTCCATACAAGAATTCTCTTTTTCTTTCACATTCAAGGTATGAGACAAACCACACTACGAGGGACGAGTCGTGTCACTACCTTAGTTTAGAGTGAACGATTCGTACTACTTGAGATGGTTCGTGCTCGTACATTGAATGTGATGATCTTTTTGTTAAATGCTTTGAGCTTGTAGTTACGAAGCATTAATCCATTCAAACCATAGCATAATTGATTTCAATTGGAAACCCTTTTTACGTGACTAGTGGTGGACTCTTTACCCTAGGGTTTTCTCCAAGTCAGTAAACCCAATTTCATTTATTATTGATAATTTAATTACTTAGTGTAGATGCGCTCCCAAAGAACTCCCGAGGAAACCTTGTTTTGTTCTCTGAGCTACTACAATTCGGACTCAAATGTCACGGTTTTGAATCTAATCTCACAATGTGCGATGTGAGACCGATAAATCACCAAAGAGTCCAAATCCGGCAAATCATTTTGGAAAACTGATTTTTTATAAAGAAGTGCCAAACATGGACTGCTTTGCCAGATACAGAGTTGCCACCTAAATATTCTATTTTGGGGAAATTTAGGAAACCCTAACTCGTGCCTAAGGCCACGTGTCCGTCATCACCAAAGTTGCCTCGACTCGGGAACTTGGGTACGATTGGGGAAGGTCATCTATGAGCACCCCCGCTGGCCCGATCAAAGATCGGCCTTTACTAACATGATATCTTGTTTTTGAAAACACATGTGCTCTTATTCCGGTTAATTAGCTAGAATTACTATGTGATGCGCACAACACACAAGTATAGACTAGATCGCCTAATTTGGAACAAAGCATCGCATATCCGTTTGTTTGAAAAATGGTTTGAAGTTTGCTACTCGCAAATAGGCTAAAATGCGGATTTTGATGAATTGTTCCAATTCAAGTAATCCAACCTTCACCCACAGGCATTCAGGCAGTTAATCACGTAAGTAAATAGCCTCATGGAAAGCATGCTTTCATGGCAACATTAACACACATGCGGTATGCTAAAGCGTAAACACTCACAGTGTACTCCGAGCCAAAATAAAGAACTAGTTAGAAATCATGCATGATCCTAGTTCATGTTAAAATGGCTAATGCAACACATGCGAAAATGCAACTAAAATAGGCTCGGCTATTCTAGAATGTCATGTGAGATACAACTTGGTACATGTTTTCAAATTGGAATTGAAATACAATGCAGTTAGTATGATGCGCGAAGCCCGGTGCATGCAATACAGATGAATGATGCAAACATGTGAGCATAAGGTATGCTAATTTAAACATGCCCTAAAACTAACCATCGTTAGCGGTTAAGTAAAAGGGAGAAAGAAATGGGGATTAGAAGACATGCATCACACACACGCACGCTTATTACAATAATATGCCCTATCGAGGGAGGGATTGAATAAAAAGCTAACTAGCTAATCTAAGCTAACTAAACTAATTATTACAAAACAAATTAATTAACTAATCCTAGTTAACTAATTATCACAAAACGAATTGAAATAGCTAAACACATTAACTATTAAAGCTACAGACCAAAGCAAAACCTAGCTATCTAAGCATGGCAGCTAAGGAAAGCAGTAAAAGCAGGAGCTTCAGAGGGAGAGGAATGCATGCAATCCCGGTCGCCTCGTTCGAAAATCCAATGCGATGCCCCGATTTGCCTCTATTTTCATTTGTTCTCAGAAACTTGCACCAAGCTCCATAAAGCTGAAAACTCACCTTGGGAATCCTGTGGGAGGGTGGCCGACCACTTTTGGTCTCTAGAAACACCTGCCGACCACTTTTGGTTGTTGAAAAACCAGAAAAGTGGTCGGCCAGCTACTTTTTCTGGTTGGCCGGCCAGTTATTGCTGTTGAATCCCAATTTTCTGCAACAGAGAGCAAGAAAGGGCATGACAATGTATTTGCAAGATATGTGTGCACAACCACCCTCCCTATCATGTCATGAACTCAAGGGAGTGTAGGTTCTTGACCCTCGGGCCACCAATCGCGCATTTCCATGCATGATGGCTGAGAGGTGAAGTTGCACAATTCAATATGGAAATGAATGCACAAGTAAACACATAAAGCCTAAAACTCTATCATGGATGATCAAGAGCGTCGGCGACCGGGAATTAAGGCACGTTTCATCACTTTGAGTATGAAACGTCCCTCGTTTCCCTGTGTTTGGACTAACACCTATTCCAAACACAATGCAAGCAAGCATGGCATACACAATGCGACTCGAGCATGCAAGTATGCAATATGACTTAAGCATGCAAACATGCAATGCAATATGAACAACCTAACAAGGCTAATGGCATGCACAATGCTAAAGCATGTAACAACTAGCATACACAATGCTAAATGCTAAAAACTAGATGGCATACTCAATGCAAGGCATTCATAAGGTTCTAAGCATAATGTAATGCATGCATGCACAATGCAATGCGACAAGGGCAACTTATGTAATATATCAAGCATGGCATGCTCAATGTAATATACATGGTATACTCAATGGACTTAAACCAAAAGGGTAGACCTTAATGATGCCCAAATCAGTGGCCATTGGTGATGAAATGAAGGCAAATAAAGCAAGGCATGCATGCACAATGCATTGGCCATCAAAGAGGCCAAAGAGCACAACTCTCAAGAGTGCTCAATGAGTGACAAAAGTGGAAGTGTAACAACACTAAGTGCACTGAAATGAAGCAAGAAATGATGCCAAATCATTCAAACAAAATAAGTAAAGCATGCTAGGGTCCTAAGGCATGAAAGCTAGCAAAGAGCAACACAAAGGAGGCATGCAATACATGGCCCAAATGCATGAACTAAGCATGGACAGAACTCAAGTAGGTCAAAACAAGGACCAAAACATGCTGAGATAAGGGCCCAAAGGCCTAGCATGCAACATACGAGCTAAGGCATAAGCTAGGCAAACATGGACAATACTTAGAGGCATTCAAAGCATGAATGAAGTAGGAACAAAAGCATGCTATAAGCTCTGAAATGTCATGTTAGATGATGCCAAATCATGTACACAACACAAATGAAGCATGCAATGGTGCTCAAGGCTTGAAGCAAGCAAGAGCACTTGTACTACAAGTATACAAAACATGAAGCATGTGGTTAAGGCAACCCAAAATAGTCCTAGAACATGTCAAAATGAGTCTAAAACATGCATGGAAGGAAGCCAAAATATGCTAGCATGAGGGGCGTAAGACATGATACATACAAGGCAAATAAGGTGGATTACACTACACCTATTAGGACCAAGCATGGGATGACTTAAGCAATAAAAATCAGAGTTATATCATGGCATAATAACCCCAAAAACACATTGAAATGATGGCTCGCAAGCTATGGCATGAAGGCATACGCAACGGTTCATGTTAAGGTATAAAGGGGCAAACCCTCCAACGCATTGAATAAGTAACAAATGTGAATGCATGGCCATGAAACATGGACTGAAATCACATAACAAGTGATGCCAAATCATTGAAATAAGTCAAGCAATGCATGCTAGAGAATTCAATACACAAAGCTAACAAGCTAGATTGAACCAAGGCTATACAAAACAAGTCATGCATGACCAATACAACACAAATCAGACCTTAAACATGATAAAACATAAACAAAGTCTTCTTTAAGCTAAGCCAAAAGCATGCTAAAATGACATGTTACAACATGATGCATGTTAGGCTATTTCATGGGATTGCACTACAAGTGCAAGGGGCATGCAAAGGCTAACCAAACCAAACCAAAACAGAGTCATGACATGGCAAAACATCACCAAAAACATGCTGAAATGGAAAGAAAACAAGCTAGAATGACATGCTACTTCATGAAGCATACAAAGCTAGTTTGTGTGATTTACACTACAAGTGTATCAACCATGCATGGGGTGACCAAAGCAAGCCAAAATAGTGGTATGTCACAGCAAAATAACCACAAATACAAGCTAAGATATGGTCAACATACACTTGGTAAAGATGCTCAAACATGAGGCATATTAAGGCATGTATTGAAGATGAAGGAGAGGGGATGGCCCTCCCCTTCTTAGGACCTTAAAACACCATCCCCACCACTGAAATCCCTCTGGATTTTAGTGGTGAGATGGCCAAAACAAGGTGGTCCCGAAACTCACAAAAAAGGCTCAAAAACAAGGCCAAACAAGGCCTAAGAGGGGGTAAACTACCCCAAACACAAAAGTGATCTTAAACAAAGATCAAAAGCATGCAAAAACAGAACTTTTATCAGTTATAAGTCAAGCTTAAAACAGCATGCAAGATAGGCTAAAAGCTTAAGCAAGAAAGGGGGATTTAAAGGTCAAAAGCTCACCCTTGAAGACCCTCTTTATAACTGCAACTCCAGTAGGTTTTTCAAGCTTAAGACAACCCAAGAACACCAAAATCAGCCCCTAAGCACCTCAGTAGCAAAAGGATGGTGTTTGAGTGTGTGTTTGTGTGTTAAAGTACGACAAATCTACACTTTAAGGCATAGAAATGAAGCAAACAAGGCAATATAGATACAACACTTTATCTATCCTCTTCCCTCAGATTTTCTGAACCTGGAGGAGGGAGGAGGAGCCTCCCTCTTATAGAAGAGGAAAGCCAAAGCTTCTTGGAGAAGCCAAGCTTGAATGCCATCCCTCCATACACGTGTATGGAGGATAGCTCAAATGCTCTCCAACTGTGCCAGCTGTCCCAAAATATCTCAAAAAAGGTGCCAAAAAGTAGCCGACCACTAGTGGTCGGCCTGCTAGTTTAAGTGGTCGGCCGACCACTTTAAGTGGTCAACCAGAGCAAAAACTGGTCGGCCATAGGTGGGAGAGGTCAACACACTAAATGCAAGGTGGTGGTGTGGTGGCCGACCAGAAAAGATGGTCCAAAAACCAAGAAAGCCAGTTATCTGACAAGAAAACTAGCCGGAAAAAGGAAAAGTGGTCTCCAAGGAAAAATACTGGTCTCCCACCCTTCTACCACCTTCCAAACAAGGAAAACAAGGTTTCAAAAACAAACCAAAGCGGATGCAAGACGAGAAATCGGGAGGCGAAACACGCGACCAAAAGCCCCGAAAACTAGCTGACGAGCATCAAAAGTGGTATGCAACCACAAAAGTGGTCTCCCGGACCACAGTGTTCCTCTAGGCAGAGGCAACAAGGTGTGGTTCAAAAACCACGCCAAACGGAGAATGTTAAGCAGTCCCGAGACAAGGCGCGCGACCAAAGGCTCCAAAAACCGGAAACTAGTCTCTAAACGAGAAAAGTGGCCTATGACCATGAAAAGTAGTCTACGACCACAGAGAGATGGTCTACAAGACCACTCCCTCCCTCCGGGAAGGGAAAACAAGACTTGGTCCGCAAACCGAGCCAAAGCACAAAAAGTTCCGAGGCCAGGAGGCAAGGCTCTCAGCCAAAACTCCGAAACCTCAGAACGAGCATAACATGCACCATCACCGAGCGCTCAATCGATGACGTCTGAGTCTTAAGGTCGGTCAAAAATGGGGTGTCTACACTTAGTTTAATTTATTTGTTATTAAGTTAGGTTATGAATAATCAATCTTTTCATCAAAATTAATTTAGGAATTTAACAATTAAATTAGTTTAATTTCACAATTGTCCCTGTGGATCGATACTTGGACTTGCCATTATTCTAAAAGAATTTGTGTAGTTTAGGGTTTATTTTTGGTGTGTTCAATGACCCATCAAGTATGCAATTCCTCAACCTATTTTTAGAAAATTGACGACAACTTCTGTAAGTGGGCAATGAAATTGAAGTTAATATCAAGTCAAATTTTAGTAACTTCAAAACACTACTTACATGTTGAAATGTATCACTATGAATGCGATCAATGGCCATTTCATGAAGACGTGGATATTGTATGGCAACAAGTCTACGGTGTTGTTTGTATGCCATATAAAAGATTTGTGAGTTTGTGGAAAAGTATGTAAAATAATAATAATAATAATAAATTGATTAAAGATGTGGAGTGTCTTACGCAATAAATTTGTTGACTGTCTCACAATTAAATAGCACATATCGATGTGCCTTTTCTTTTATGCCATCATCCATTGTGTCTATCACGCCCTTACCTAATGGTCGGCCATGCATTGAGAAAATAGATAATCCTTCTGTACCATTACCCCCTCATCATAATTTGTTGCAGCTTTGTGTGCTTGTGCTCTGGCTGCAGCTGCAGCTCTGTGTTTGTGTGCTCTGGCTTATAATTCCCCCTCAAATTGTGGGGACTAGGAAGGACCAAAAGTTCATAAGTATCAATGGAAGCAAGAAAACAGGAAGTAGAGTGAGCTTTAGACCTGGTAACCATATGATAAGTCTACCACTGCCACTGTTACTCTGTTTCACCAAACTAAACCAGTGGTATTAGAATTCAAACTGCTATAACATCCTGGTGAATAAAGGCTGCTATGACATGTATTAAGAAACTTGTCACAGAAACTCGGGTTTGCATAATCACTATGGTAACTCTTTTTAGACAAATTTGATTTTGTGCTATCACAAGAAAAAGAAAAATACTAATTTTGCTCTGCTTTGATGACTGGTCTATTAACCTTCCCAAGATTGAATGCTTCATTTTCTTTTCTATTTTTTCTAGTTTTGGAAGAGTCATTGAATACCTTTATTTCTTTCAGTGTTCTGTGTTTTAAGTCCCAGAATATCCATGGTTAATACATTATGATACCCCAAATCTAGTAGTTAGTATGCATCATATCTTCCTAAAGTGTTTTTTTATTTTTTATTATTATTTTGGAGAGATTATAAATATGTATTTACATAAGCTGGATTCAAATAGCCACCATGGTGATTATTTTAAGGAGGACAAATCTCTTGGGACACAACTGTTGTGGCATTTTAGGAACAAATAGGAAATGAACAAATTTCGTTATGCTTTGAATGCTTGTTCTTTCAATTAAACTTTATATAACTTGCTTACTTAGATCTTCTCTTTATTTGCCTTTCCCATTTTACAGTTTCGATGGAGGTGTCATTGAGTACCTATACATCTTTTCATATGTTGGAAATAAGTTTAACTCAGATTACTTTGGTGTCTCAAAAGGTAGTACAAAGATCTTAGAACTTTTCATCTTTTCATGGTTCTCTCTGGCAAGAAATTAGATCATTGATCAAGATAATTTTATAATGTCGGCACCAAATATGAATACCATGGATAAGCATGGATGTATTTGTTGGAACAATCTTCTGTGTAAAATAAATAATGAAACAAATCAAACAAATAAAATAAATTACTTACCGAATTTATTTTACCGAAATATAAAAGTAAAAAAAGATTAAGTCGAGTGTGTGACACTTTATCCTTAAGACAGATTCGTCTCGCTATGGTGCTTACGGATAAAATGCGTCTATCTCCCAGGATACAATGATCTTCACAAATTGTAATAGCACTCCAAACAATTTGTACGGCAAACAAAACCTGTGTTTTATACTCTCTAAATTTTTTCCTAAAATTATATAAAAAAATATATATGTAACATAGCAAAATCTTGACAACAAGAAAATGAATTTTTCGGAACATAGGAATGTTGGAAGATGTCCTGGTATTCAAAGGGCCGAACAGATCTGAAAATCAAACTGAACATGTATTATTTGAATTAAACAGATCTTATTTCAAATTGAACAGGTGCAGAACCAGTTTGCAACAGATTTGTTAACTGTAACAGTTATAAAACTGTCCAGAATTGCTGGGCAATTTATTGATATGTTTGAACATTTTGAACCTGTTGAACCTGCTGGAAAATGGACTGAAACCGGGTACTTTTTGGACAGAAAAAATTGGTGCAAAATTTAAATTAATTTTTCCTGCAAGAATTTTGGAAAAAATTCAAATAAATTTTTTAAATTTTGTCCAAAAAATTAATATAAGAACCGACCTGACCCATAACCCACACCCGCACCCGGCACGGCTTGGCTCAGCTGGCTTGTCGGACGAACAGCGGCGGCGGCACGTGCGCGTGTGTGTGGTGGTTTGAGCCAAGGTTTACTTTATCCATAACTCCTCTCTTCTACAAACTTGGGGTGCCCCTTGGGGCCCGACCCAAGTGTTGCCACCTATAACTTATATACATACACAAGCTTTCTTAAGTTTCCAATGTGGGACAAGCCTTACGAGGAAATTCACATTTTATTATTTAATTGTCCATTCCACAAACCCGAAAATGACGTCAACTTCATATTCACTCATAAATGGTTTTGATGAATCGTCTACACTGTGTGACTTGCCATGCGGTAAGGAACGTGTCACTTTTTTGGACCCTCCCCAAAAGACGTTTGGGACCCACTCAAATTTGGGCTCAAAGTTGGCCCAAAATAAGCCTATAAAACCAAATTTTCCAACAATCCCCCACATGAATGGAATTTGACGGAGAGAAAATGCAACAACATGATCTAATTATAGAGAGTACATAAATTAGAAATATTCTGCAAATGATAGGTAGCTTTTGGCTTTGAACCTTTCCTTATGAGGCACTATTGGATTTACTAGCTAACCAGTGAACATGATGTCTTGAACTGTTCAACCATTTGTGTAAACCAAGACAATAGAACTCACACAGTATATCACTAGACACAGTTTAGTTCTCATTATTGTGTTCATTTTGGCCCTAAACAACTTGGTCTTTCATGAGTGCTCTAGAGAATTATAGCCTTTCACAAATCTCATAGAACTGGCACAGTTCACACTCATGTAGGTAATTCTTATGAAGAGTGTCCTGCCATACTCCACTAGGTATACCTACATATAAGAATCATTAAAAGTATTACTTAACCTAAAACGCTGCAAACATCACTTTTCATCATAGAAATGGGTACGAATTTGACTCCCCAGTGATCCTTATGAGTCATACACAACTCGGTTGTCCCTTTGAACCTAGATCTTGGGATCTCCAGTCAACTAGGTTGGGTTACCATTGTGGTAACTCTTATTTAATAGGCTTAAGTCCCATTCCCCTCGATGAATTCTCAACTAACTCTCTTGCTAACCTTTTGGTTAGTGGATCCGCTATGTTGTCTTTAGACTTCACATATTCAATGGAAATAATTCCATTAGAGAGTAGTTGTCTCACGGTGTTATGTCGACGACGAATGTGTCGTGACTTACCGTTATACATATGACTCTATGCTCTACCTATTATTGATTGACTATCGCAATGTATGCATATAGCAGGCACTGGTTTTGGCCATATTAGAATATCTTCAAGGAAGTGACAAAGCCATTCTGTTTTTTCCCCAGCTTTATCTAAAGTTATGAATTCTGATTCCATAGTAGACCTAGCTATGCAAGTCTGTTTGGAAGATTTCCAAGATACAGCTGCCCCACCAAGAGTAAAGACATACCCATTGGTGGATTTTGAGTCTTTAGTTTCCGATATTCAGTTTGCATCACAGTATCCTTCTAGTACTGTTGGATATCTAGTATAATTAAGCCCAATGTTACGAGTAAATCTGAGGTATCTTAGAACCCTTATAATTGTTTTCCAGTGTTCTACTCCTAGGTTACTCGTATATTTACTTAATCTACTTACTGCATAAGCTATATCCGAGCGAGTGCAGTTCATCAAGTACATTAAGCTTCCAATAATTTGGGCATACTCTAATTGAGAAATACTTTCCTGTACATTTTTAGAAAGAAACAAATTAACATCCATAGGTGTTCTAGCAAGATGATCATCATCTTTTCTGAATTTGTCAAGTATTTTCCTAATGTAATGAGATTGTGACAAAGCATAACCTTCTGATGTTTTGGTAATTTTTATACCAAGTATTACATCAGCAATTCCCATGTCTATTCAATATTTTCTTGGTAGTTTTAATCATGTCATTATTACTACATATGATGAGCATATCATCCACATAAAGACATACTATAACATAGCCTTTGTTTGTGTTTTTAATATAAACACATTTGTCACATTCATTAATTTTGAATCCATTTGACATCATTGCTTTGTCAAATTTCTCATGCCATTACTTTGGCGCTTGTTTTAAACCATATAATGATTTAACCAATTTACATAGTTTATTTTCTTTTTCTAGAACAGAAAATCCTTCTGGTTGTTCCATGTAAATTTCTTCATTTAACTCACCATTTAAGAAAGCAATTTTCACACCCATTTGATGAATTTCTAGATTGTACAAAGATGCAATGGCAATTAGCATTCTAATGGATGTTATTCTAGCAACTAGTGAGTATGTGTCAAAGTAATCAAGACCTTCTTTTTGTCTAAACCCTTTGATCACAAGTCTTACCTTATATTTCTCAATTGATCCATCTGCTTTCATTTTTCTCTTGAAAATCCACTTGTACCCAAGAGGTTTATAACCTGGTGGCAAATTCACTAATTCCCAAGTGTGATTTTGCAGGATGGATTCAACTTCGCTGTTTATAGCTTCTTTCCATAAAGGAGCTTCAGGACTAGACATAGCTTCTTTGAAAGTTAAAGGCTCATTTTCTAACAAAAAAGTTAGGAAATCTGGACCAAAAGATTTTAAGGTTCTAGCACGTTTACTACGCCTAGGTTTCTCTTCTTTATTTTGATCTATCTCTAGCTCTTGCTCTTGTTCTTGATCTTGTTCTTGATCATAACTAGTAATAGCATCAAAAAATCTTTTGTTAGTACTAATCTCTGGTTCAGTTTTGTTTGTAAACACATGTTCAAACAATACGCATTTCGGGATTCAATAATAGTATTTACATGCATTTCGGAATGTTCTGACTTATGAATCAAAAACGGATATGCACTACTATTCTTAACATAACCAATGAAAATGCAATCAACAGTTTTAGGACCTATCTTGGTCTTTTTAGGACTAGGAATAGCCACTTTAGCCAAACACCCCCACACTTTTAAGTATTTATAGGATGATACTCTCACTGCCACATTTCATAAGGTATTTGATTCACTTTCTTTCGGGATACTTTATTAAGTATATAATTAGCAGGAAGTATTGTTTCCCCCCACAAGTTCTGAGGTAATCCAGAACTTATTGACATGGCATTCATCATTTCTTTTAAAGTCCTATTTTTCCTTTCAGCAATTCCATTTTGTTGAGGTTAGTAAGGAGCGGTGGTTTGATGAATTATTCCATGTTGTTTACAAAACTCACCAAAAGGTGATTCATATTTACCACCTCTATCACTTCTAAGTTTCTTAATTTTCTTACCAAGTTGATTTTCAACTTCATTCTTATATTGAATGAAAGTTTCCAAAGCTTCATCCTTGCTTCGAATTAAATAAACATAACTATATCTAGTATAGTCATCTATAAAAGTGATAAAATACTTTTTCCCACATCTAGTTTGAATTGATTTAAAATCACAAATGTCACTATGAATTAATTCAAGTGGTTCCCTACTTCTTTCAATTGTATGAAAAGAAAATTTGGACAATTTTGCCTCAACACAAATTTCACATTTGTGATTTAAATCAATGTCAAATTTAGGTAAACATTCCATATTAATTAATCTATGCAAAGATTCATAATTAACATGTCTAAGTCTACCATGCCATAAATTTGTGTGTTTTTATTAATAACAAAAGATGCAACAGTCATTACATTCATATTAAAAAAGGCTATCAGACATGTAACCTTTTCCTATATACATTCTGTTTTTGGTAAGTACACACTTGTCACTTTCAAAAACTAGCCTAAATCCATTTTTACTCAACAAAGATCCAGAAACAAGATTCTTGCGAATGTCTAGTACATGCAGCACATTGTTGAAAGTGAGTTCCTTTCTAGATGTCATCTTTCTTTCCTTGTCCTTCAACTTTAGAAGTCAAGGAGTTGCCTATAAAAAGTTATTCACCATTGTCCACTATAGAATAAGATGTGAACATCTTTTTGTCGGCGTAGATATGGCGAGTAGCACCAGTGTCCACCCACCATTCTTTAGGATTTCCGATAAGGTTTGCCTCGAAAACAACTGTAGAAAGATTTATGTCATCTACACTATTGAAAATTTTGTCAACTTCGGTCATATTGGCTTGAGCAGGCTTCTTGCTTGATCTTCCTTTGCCTTTGCATTTGTTACGACAATCTTTGGCCCAATGTCTCTCTTTGTCACAGATGTAACATTTGCTATTAAACTTGTACTTCTTAGTTTCCCCTCCTTTAGAGCCTTGTGAGGAACTTTCCCTAGAAAACTTTCGTTTCTTTGCTTTTGGAGCATGTTCTACCACATTTGCCTTAGACTTTATTGGATGCTTACCAGCCCACTTCTCTAATTTGCGGTTGTCCTCCTCAATCCTCAAACGCATAACCAATTCCTTTAAAGACATTTCTTTGCGTTTGTGTTTGAGGTAGTTCTTGAACTCTTTCCAGCCTTGTGGTAATTTTTCAATTAAGGAAGCAACTTGAAAGGATTCACTAAGAGACATGCCTTTTGCATGAATGTCATGCAGAATGAGTTGGAGATCTTAAACTTGGCTGATCACAGTTTTAGAATCAACCATCACAAAGTCCAAGAATTTGCCAACCACAAATTTCTTTGAGCCAGCGTCTTCTATTTTGTACTTTTTCTCCAAAGACTTCTAGAGTTCCTTTGCTGTTTTGATAAGACTGTAGACGTTGTATAATGTGCTGTCAAATTTGTTCAAGATGTAGTTTTGGCAAAGGAAATCAATATGTTTCCAAGCATTGACCGCAGTAACCACTTGCCGGTCAATTTCATTCTCTTTCAGAATACGAGCATCCTCATCGAGAAAACGTACCAAGTTGAGAGTAGTAAGATAGAACAACATTTTCTGCTGCCATCTTTTCAAATCAGTTTCTGAGAACTTCTCTGGCTTTTTACCGTGATTAACTAGCACAGTCACAACAGGAGAGGGGGTTGGCGCAATTGCAGCCACCATACCAGTACTTGTTTGACCAGTTTCAGTAGCCATGAATTCTAAATTATAAAACAAAATTATAATTAGAATTTTATATTACATAGAAAATTTAAACCAAAATCACAGAATTAAATTCTATAAAAAATAAAAGAAACAAGAATTGTAACTTTTATTTCTAATTAATTTGAAAATAAAATAAAATTTTATTTGAACAAATTAATTCCACGCTGAAAATTAAATTTTTGTAACACTTCAATAATTAAAATACTGAAACAGAATTTTAATTAATGAAAACTCAGAAATTATTTCTGAAAACCAAAATTAATTTTTGACCAACTTCACAAATAAATATTCTAAATTGTTAATGACACCGATATATTACTACTAGTTGTCAAAGAAAATAAACAGTATATTACTACTTTTGTCAAACAATATATTACTACTATTTGTTTTTCTAACCAGAATATTATTTTGTAAAATCACAGAAAATGATTTTTGTAAGAAGAAATGAAGAAAAGGAAACAAACGAAAAATTCTGTATAAATAGAATAATTCGAATCTATCTTAAGATTGTTGGAACAATCTTCTGTGTAAAATAAATAATGAAACAAATCAAACAAATAAAATAAATTACTTACCGAATTTATTTTACCGAAATATAAAAGTACAAAAAGATCAAGTCGAGTGTATGACACTCCGTCATTAAGACAGATTCGCCCCGCTACGGTGTTTTCGAATAGAAGGAGTCTATCTCCTAGGATACAATGATCTTCACAAATTATAGTAGTACTCCAAACAATTTGTACGGTGAACAAAACCTGTGTTCTATACTCTCTAAATTTTTTCCTAAAATTATATGAAGAATATATATATATATATATAACAGAGAAAAATTTGGATAGCAAGAAAATGAGTTTTTCGGAATGTAGAAATACTAGAAGATGTCCTAGTATTTATAGGGCCAAAACAGATCTGAAAATCAAACTAAACAAGTATTATTTGTATTAAACAGATCTTATTTCAAATTGAACAGGTGCAGAACCAGTTTGCAACAGATCTGTTAACTACAGCAGTTATAAAACTGTCCAAAATTGCTGGGTAGTTTTTTGATCTATTTGAACATTTTGAACCTGTTGGAAAATGGACTGAAAATGGGTATTGTTTGGACATAAAAAATTGGTGCAAAATTTAAATTAATTTTTTCTGCATGAATTTTGGAAAAAATTCAAATAAATTTTTTAAATTTTGTCCAAAAAATTAATATAAGAACCGACCCGACCCATACTCGTGCTTGTAACAAGTCCGCGAGGGACCCCGCTACAGTTCGGACTCGATTTGTGTCACGGTTCTAAATCTGAACCAAAGAATCCAAATCCGGCAAATCGTTTTGAGAAAACAGATTTTTGAAAGAAGTGCCAAACATGGACTGCTTTGCCAGATACAGAGTCACCTTATTTTGGGAAATTTAGGAAACCCTGACTCGGTGCCAAAGGCCACGTGTCCGTCATCACCAAAGTTGCCTCGGCTCGGGAACTTGGGTACAATCGGGGAAGGTCAGCTATGAGCACCCCCTCTCGCCCGGTCCGAAGACCGGCCTCTACTAACCGTGATATCTTGTTTTGAAAACATTACATGCTCTTATTCCGGTTATTAGCCTAGATTTACTATGTTATGCGTGCAGCAAACAAGTATAGACCAAATCGCCTAAATTGGAACAAAACATTTCATGTTTATTTTGAAAATGGTTTGCTACTCGCAAGTAGGCTAAAATGTAGGTTTTACCACCCTCGGTTGGGTTTTCAGAAAAGATGGTTTTGCCACTATCTAGTGGGCTTTAAAACTCACAGTTTTAATGCATTATTCCAATTTAGGTAACTCGGCCTCCATCCACGGGCATTCAAGCAGTTATATCACATAAGCAGCTAGCCTCATGGTAATCATGCTATTATGGCAACATTCACATGCATGCGATATGCTAAAGCATAAAAAGCTTACCTAGTACTCCAAGCCAAAACAGAAACTAGTTAGTAATCAATGCATGATCCTAGTTCATGTTAAGTGGCTAATGCATCACAAGCAAAATGCGGCTATAATAGGCTCAGCTATCCTAGACATGACATGTGAAATGCTACAATTAACGAGTACTCATCTTGGAATTCGAAATACATATGCAGTTAGTGTGATGTACCGAGCTCGGTGCATGGAAAACAAATGTATGGATGCACGCATGCATAGCATAAGGTATGCTAATCTTAAATATGCCCTAGTCTACCATCATAAGCAGGTAAATAAAAGGGAAGAAAGACGTGGGGTTGGAAGACATACATACACGTATGCACACTTATTACACAATTGCCCTCGCTCGGAGGGTCCGAATAAATATTACAGTCCAACTAAATAATACTAAATTAATTATTACAAAACGTCTAATTAATTAACAAATTAAATGTAAAAAAGAAGGTGGCCTTAGCCCTGCCTCGGAATGCGTGAATGATGCATGCTCGATCCGTCTTGCCCGGAAAGCCCGTACCATACCACTGCTGCATCTGTTTTCACTGCCTTTCTTCTCTGAAGACTGCCAAAGTCCCAGGGTATCTTCTATGAACACTGCAGAACACTATCGGCTGGAGGAAATGTCCACTGGCCATTGAAAATATCCATCGGCTACTGATGAAGTCATCGGCCATTCACCAATGGCCGGTCGGCACTCTATACTGCCGGTCGGCCAAAAATCCCTGCAGAATCTGGTTTTTGACAGCAACAAGGACAGACAGTGTATGGCATGGAATTTCAAGCAAGTGTATGCATGGCTACTCTCCCGATCATGTAACGGACTCAAGGGAGTATGGCCCTTGACCCTCGGGCGATCAATTGTGCATTTGATGCATGATAGCCTAAGGAGCCAAGGTTGCAATTCAATGTAAAAATGCATGCAACACACAAATGAGGACCAAGACCCTATCATGTCGAAGTCAAGGGCCCCGGTGACCGAGGGTTGAGATGTGTTTTGTCACTTTAAGTACAAACACCCCTCATCCCTCACACTTGGTTTGCACCTCAAACCAAGCAATGCAATGCATGTTATGCAAACATGGCTCAAAATGTGACATGATACTAAGATGCAAAACATGTCAAATGTGATGCAATCTATCATGTTAAGTATGCAATGCTGACATGCAAGATGCAAACATGGACAAATCGTGCAATAGAATTAGCATGTAACAACATATTACGGGTCAACCATGCAACAAGTATGAGACAATCATACAATAGTGGACTTAACCATAATGGGGCAGGCCTCACCCACCCCAAAACAGTGGCCAAAATGCCCAAAAAGGTGGACAATATCACAACAAACATGCAAGCTAATGGGCTAAAGCTAAGGCACAAAAGAGGGACTCCACTACTACCACTAACATGACCACCCATGGCATGGATTAAGCAACAAAAAAAAAACAGATTTTTAACATGTGAAATGGGTCCCCAAAACTCAATAATATGGCAACCCAAATGCTTTAAACACACATCATGCACAAAGGCCCATTTCAAGGCACAAAACTTCAACAACTTAAAGCATGGTAAGGGACATAAATGACAATGTAAGATCACATTATATGGACTGAAACATGATCCTAAATGATGCCAACCATGATAAGAAGCTTATGCTAAGCATGTTAGTGACCCATACAACCAAGGCTTACAAGCCAAAAATGCAAGGCAACTATATCAAGCATGCCAACACGACAAAATCAGTGGCCAACAGACCTTACATGGCAAAATGATGCTAATACCTTCATGGAATTAGGCTAATGCATACAAGAATCACGGCCTAAACACAAGATGCATTTCTATGCCAATAGAGGAATGCAAGCAAGTATAACATGCATTAAAGAGGCCAACAAACCCACATGAGACAGAGGTAAAACATGCCCCAAAACATCCAAATAAACTTTGAAATGAAGCCACACAAGACTAGACATGCATGCTACCATGTAAGCCAAGAACATGCAAAGAAATGAGGGACAAAGGGAGAGGGGTGTCCCTCCCCTACCAAGACTCAAACCACCTTCCTCACCACTGAAAATTCATTGGTTTTCAGTGGTGAGAAGACAACAACACTCAAGCAAACAAAGCCTCACAAAGAAAGCATCAAAAAGGCCAAATAAGGCCTAAGAGGGTGAGTTTGTACTCAAACCACAAAACACCCTTAATGAAAGTTCTAAAGCATGAAATATAAGCTTTTTTATGTTATACACAAAGCCTAAATCATCAAGCAAGATAGGTAAAAGTTGTTGCAAAAAATGGGGAAACCAAGCAACAGTCTCACCCCTTGAAGAACACCTCAAGAACAGTCAATGCAGCCCTCCTCTTCTGATCAAAATCAGTCCAAAAACTCAAGAATCAACCCTCAAAGCCTCTAAACTCGAGCTAAGGTGTGATAGTGTGTGTGTTAGTGCAAAGTAAGGTAGAAATACACTTTTAGGCCTAGAAACACACACAAAAGAGGGGAGAGAGGGAATCTGAGAGAGAGGATGTATCTAACAGATATATAGATATAAGCTCTGGTTTTTGTTCAAAAATGGCTAACCTCTAAGCAAGGGAGAGGAATGGTGCTTATATAGGCCAAGCAAAGCCAAGAAACTTAATGGCTAAGCTAAAGAGAAAGGGTCAAGGGGGCCAGGAGGTTCAAGGCTTCTGGAGGAAGCCAATACAGCTGGCCAAGCTTCTTAGAAGCTTGGCCAAAGGGGTCATTCTTCTAGAAGGAATTAGGGGGTCAAGGGTTCAAAACAGTCACCAACCGCACGGGGAGGACTGATGGTGCATCCCAGCTGGCACAGCTGGCATGCACCATGCCCCAAGGGTTCAAAGGATCACACCGGCCAGCAAAAGAGGTCGCCGGCAAAATAAAGTGCCGGCCGGCCAAATATAGTGCCGACCGGCCATTTTGTTAAGAAACCGTGGCGGTGGCACCCATAAACGGCCGGTGATGCAAGGGAGGGGCCGGTGGGAGTGGGGATGGCCAACAAGCCATTCCCTGCCTTCAAGGCAAAAACACAAGTGTTTGGTGCCAAAACCGAACACGGAGCAGACGAGTTAAGAGATCCTGAGGCAAGGCGCGCAACCGAGACCTCCGGGAGCTCAAAACGAACACAAACAAAGACGATCACCGAGTGTCCAAGCGGTGACGTCCAAGTCTTGAGGACGGTCAAAAATGGGGTGTCTACAGTGCTCGCCACGGCTGGTTAGACGGGCAGCGGCGCACGTGTGTGGTGGTTTGAGCCAAGGTTCACTTTGTCCATAACTCCTCTTCTACAAACTTGAGATGCCCATTGGGGCCCAACTAAGTGTTGCAACCTAGAGCTTATATACACACACAAGCTCTCTTAAGTTTCCAATGTGGGACAAGCCTTACAAGGAAACCCACATTTTATTCTTTAATTGTCCATTCCACAAATCCGAAAACGATGTCAACTTCCCATTCACTCATAAATGGTTTTGACGAACCGTCTTCACCATGTGACTTGCCATGTGGTAAGGAACACGTCACTTCTTTGGACCGTCCTCAAAAGACATTTGGGATCCACTCAAATTTGGACTCAAAGTTGGCCCAAAATAAGCTTATAAAAACGAAATTTTCCAACAGTATTTGCCAGGGGAAAAATCTTTAAGAGGTGATAGATTTAGACATTGATTGTGTAAACTCACATTTAGGATTCATATAATCTAGTTCTTACACAATGAAAGAAATAAATCCAATCTATATTTCATTGAGATTGATTATAATCATGGGTGGAGTTATTTATCCAAAAAAAAAAATAAAATAACTAATCATGGGTGGAGCTACAGTATCAATAGTGGTGTCAAGGGACACCACTCTCTTGAATTTCTTTTTAAGCAAATGTAAGTGAACACAGAAGGAGATAGAGTAGCAGTTATGCAGCTTAAAAGATGAGCATCAATTGTGATCCAGTTATGCTAGTATTGTAGCCTTGGCTGATTTGCTGCAGCTGCGACTAGGACTTCAGCTATGTGTGCTTCTGCTCTGGCTACAGCTACAGCTATAGCTCTGTGTCTGTGTACTCTGGTTTATCAATACAAAGGTATCAAATTAATTGAATTTAACCTAACAGAATTGAAAAGGATTGTGAATCTTTGACAACCACTGTATCAAACAATACCCTCATTTTAGAATCGCAATACCACATGCTATAATCCCACCCGAGTAATGATTATCTAAAACATTACCTTTCGTAAACAAAATAAAAAAAATATATTATGCATTTATTGATTAATATTATTTATCTTGATCCATAGGCAAAAAATAAAACAACTCTGCAATTTTAAGATAGTTCATCGGAGAGCAATTTTATAAATTGTTGCGGGAAAAGTTCTCGGAACATTCCTTTTAAATGGTTTGCTAGCCATACTTGGTTGGGTTTCTTAGAGGACTTAAAGGTCTGACATGTGGAATGGCATCAAATTGAAAGATGCCCTTTGACCATATAATATTCTACATTGCTTTAATCAATTTAATTTAACTATGCAAGCCTTTTAAGGTGAAAATTAAGAAAAAAAATTCATATATGCAGGGGTGAGGAGACCCCAAACACACCGGCCTAAACAATAAGGCAGAGAAGAAAAAGGGAGCTATTTTATCCAAATCTTTCATAATTTTCTACTTTCGGAATCCCATCTTAAGGAAACAATTCAAAGCTCATATAGACTACGAAAGGAACATTTTTAGGGCCCCATCACGAGGCTCAACGAGTAAATAAACCATCTCAACCCATCCATCAATATCACCAATCTCAATGAAGCATTTAAACAAACACTTGCAAGACATTGTATAAAATCATAACATAAATACAATAATAGTAAATCACAACCATGCCTTTATATTAAAATTGTTGAAAATTAATAAATTCATGGGTTAGAAGATTACAGCCTCAGATTGTATCAAGTTTTATGCGTAAAACAAGAAGATCATAAATAAATGACAAAGATAAAGGTATTGTATGTGTTTGATGAGGGTGAGAAAGAGAGAATACCTAATGAACTCTAATTATAGAAGATGAAAACACAGAATTTTTGTGGAGTAGATGGTATGTAAGGATGGAGTGAAAAGCTCCCACCTCTTTGTCCCGCTAAAATCAAATTTGTTTCACCAATTTCAGAATTGTTCGACTTCTGCCTCTTTGTCTCTAACCCTAGCTGCTCTACAAATTTTACTCTACAGATTCTGCCTCTTTGTCTCATTGCCATGTTTCCTTAGTCCGTTTGTTTCATAATATAAAAAAGGGTGAAGTAATGGATAGTCGTGTACAAAAAATTTATTTTTTTTAACAAATAAATTTGTTCACATTTTAAATAAGAAAATAGATATCAATTTTGGTCCTTATATTTTTATTTAGATCAATTTTAACTTTTAATAAATTTTGTATCAATTTGGTACAATTAATGATATCGTTAGTGTTTTTGACAAAAAATGATCACTGAAGATTAACTCACCAAGTTAAGCAAATTTATTATTTTGTCTTTAAAATAATGACATATGTCACTTGCATGCATATTTGTCATTTAAAATGTTAAAATTAGGGCAAATTACATTATTAGTCCCTCTATTTTCGCTATTGTGTTCATTTTAAATTTTGTAATTTCAATTGAATCAATTTTAACATTGAATTTTTTATTTTGTCTCAAATTGGTCCAATTGATAGCATGTTATATTGAGTTCAATTTATTTTTTGACATTAGATAGCTTGGAAAATTTTTAGCTTGGTGGCATTTCTCAAAATGCCATAAAATATTTGTTTGTGACACTTTTCACTAAATACCATAAAAGTAACTTACACCTACTTAGTTTAGTGACATTTAAAAAAAAATGCCATTACTACTACAATTTAGGGACATTTGTTGATAAATGTTACTAAAATAATTTCTTGTGTCATTCTTTTATAAAACGCCATAAAATTGATGGTATTAGATCATATTTTTTTTTTTGGTTGTAATGTGGCACTTCTTTATTGAAATGCCACTAGAGTCTTTTTATGTTTGTGATTCTGTGACATTTTTTTAAAACATGCCACCAAATATTCTTTTTGTGAGATTTTTTAAAAATATATCACTAATACAGTGCCACTAAAATATATTTTTACAGTAATGAACAAAGCCTTGTATGAAAAAAAAGTTAGTGTCCCTGTCCCATGCACTCGTGCAAAAATTTAATGAGAACAGAGAATCTGATGCTGCTTTTTTTATATCAATCAGATCAATCATATCAATTAGTAAGAGCATTTTCAATGGGCTAATAATATCAGTGCATGAATCTTCTCCAAAAAAGCATTTATAGCCAAAAGAGAGTATTGTATGAAGGAAATAGAGGGAATGGATAACTACATAATGTAGCACTAAAACTCAACCCAAGTATCTGATAAATGAAGAAACGCCTAATTCACCAAACACTTCATGGCTTTGCAAATTTGAAAGTAGTGCATGCTCTTACTGGGAAAGTATCATTGCTTCTATGCCCATCTCCTCTTTTGTTTACATAACCTGGATAATCATATCTTGAGAACCGTGCTTCCTCAACCAAGCACAGACCAACCTCCTCTGCTAACTTGTCTATTTCCCAAAGATTGAAAGAGTGAGCCGTCTTGTGTGTCACGTGCACTTCTCCATTGTCTGTCAACATCTCCCTTGCACTATTCAGGAAGCCCTTCACCGCATCCTGGTGAAACCTGAAAATGCATTAAGGAATTTGAAATAGATGATCTTAGTGTCCTCTTGATAGTTTCACTTTCAACATATGTTCAAACTAATTAGTCTAGAACACAAAATCCAAATACAGAACTAAATAGATAATTTTTTTTTGAAATATAGGTTCCATCAATAATCTTTTAAAATCTTGTCTATTCAAGTGTTTTTTGTGTCGGGTTCTGCATTTGGTTTCTGCACTCCTTGGACACTAGAATATCAAACAGGGAATGTTTAGTGACCATGAGGCCCTATTCCTTTTTAGTTTAGAAGAGAACTTACATAATTTGGATCGATGAGTGTTCACGAAAAGTGAATCTTGGATTGAATGGGCCATCAGTTGGCAATAAATAACCCTTTCCTTCAGGTTACCCCTACTCAATAAATAATTGTATTTAGTTGTGCCCTGCTACAAATGTTCATCCCAAGCCCCTAATAAAACCGGCTAGCGGCCTCCATTAGCTACCAAGCCGGTGTCTGAACCCTAATTTTATGGTGATACCTCGTGTATGGTTTACAGAAAATAGAATAACATTTCACATTTGCTATGAACATTTTGTAAGCATGCTAATATTTCTTTTTCCTGTGCTTCATGTGGAATTTGTCTTTGCTTTCAATCTACCATGATTTTGCATCTATTACTGGAATCCTCCTTTCTCCAGTCTATAATTGAGCATGGTGCACTTCCGTGCTTGCCGAATCTGTTAGCCCATAATCATAAGAAGAGCATCAAGAAAGAAGCCTGTTGGACAATCTCAAACATTATTGCTGGAAACAAGGAATAGATATAGGTAAGCATTTAAATATTTGCAACTGAAATACTCAAAGTTAACTATTAGAAATATTCAATTGACTACTTCCTAGAATTTTATATCTATCTGCTACACCAAGAAGTTGATGATCATGACTTTATTTTATATGAATTTACCTCATTTTACTTGGTTACCATATAGTATCACCATTTTTATTGTTTTAAATTAAAATAAAATTCCAAAAGTAATGTATTGTCGGAACATTAGGAAAAAATAGTGTGAAATAATAAAACTGCTCCACAGAAAAGTGTTCATAGGCCATTGGTTTTATTTGGTGTCCTTTTTGAACTATAATATGTTTTTCATATTCAATTATGCTCAAAATCTTTCTCTCTCTTTTTATTTTATTTTTTATTTTTTATGACAATGATTAGTTGTGCCAATGAGTTATGCACTTGTCATTGTGATAATACTTTGCAAACTCATTCTTTCTATTGGAAATTATTAACATATTATACTAATATATTGTAAGTGTCAGATGCATCTAGTGGGCGACAAGCTTCAAAAGAAGATGAATAGGTATGCCACTATTCGAACAAACATTGAGCAGTCCATAATCTGATTTGGTGTTGGTTGTTGCTGATAATAATAAATTACTTCAAACTTTAAGCAGCAACTTTTGCATCTTTTAGAATATGATAGTGCTCTAGGACTTTTCTCAAACTGCATGATATGAGAGATCATGTAAATAAATATGAGGTTATTGATTCTTTTTTTTTTTTTTTTTTTTTTGAACAGTGAGCTTATTGATTTTGTTCTTGATGTTGCGAGGAAGGAGGCTAAAAATTGTGATTGCTGGCAAGGTATTTTTCAAGTTCTCGCATGGGCTTTTTTTTTTTTTTTTGGGGCTAAATTTATCTTCCCATTGTTTCTAAGATGATTTTGGACGTTGATGCGTTTAATTTATCACCTATTACCTTGAAGATTTATTTGTTAGCTTGGTAGTAATTACAAGAAGTGGCTATTAACTGTTTGTTGATGCATCCGTGTACACTGACAAGGAAATTGTCAAATTTACATAATCTAACATGATACATGTTAGGTTATACATATGCATTTGGCTTCATAAATTCAGTTGATTCAACACAAAAGAACACATTAATACATGTTTGCATTTCATGACTCACATTATAGCGAATAATGTCTAGGACAACTTAATATATACAAGAACTAAAATGAATTAAGGAAAAGAAAAGATAAAAGGATTGAAAAGAAACATACACCAATAGTGCCAAACCGATCCCCAACTATTCAATAATTGCCCATTGTACACTAAAGATGGTCTTGGTTTGATAAAAGGTTTCCAAAATTCTTTATTGCTAATTCTTGAATTACATAGTGAAGTCAGTAACTTGATGTGAACTTCTAAATAGTGAAGTCAAATTTCTTCTTCTTGTTTTCTTTTGGTATTAATCTATGCTAGGACAAAGATTATGTTAATCATGTTTATTTTTCAAATTCTTTGGTTTATTCATTAATCTGATTGGATTGGGTGACTATTTTCTTGTCTATTTATTTGTGCAAATTACGAATTGGCATCTATATTTTTGTAATTTACTCCAAGTAAAAGAATTTAGAGAATGAACATTTTTTTCTCTTGACAATTTCTTTTGAAATAGTTTTATTTGTATTTTTTCAAATTAAACTACATTAAATTTTCAAGTCACGTGTATATATTTTTGCAGATTTTGTTGAGGGAGTAGTTGATATAATCAAGCGGGTGATATTTGGGAGCCAAACTGAGATTATGTTGCTCTTTCTTTTTAGGACTTGAATCTTTTAGTACAATATAATATATTTTAAGGATGGTTGATGGATGTTCACGGATATTTGTTTTGCATGTATGAAAGTTTATATTTTGTTTGCACACTTATATGTGAATAGGTTAATATTTCTATTATAAATTTATATTAATTTGTTGTTTTTGTTATTTTTTTATTTTTTTAAAAAAATTGTTAGGTGCTTGCAATTGATTTTTTTGTTGTAGCAAATGTATATATTATTTTATTATAAAAATAATGATTTGTGACAGAAAAAATTAGCATCTAAAAGTGTTTTTGATTTTTTTTTTTTTTTTGCAACGGCAAAATAGCTGTTGCAAAAAGTAGGTTAGGCAGCCGCAAATAGTTTGCGATTGTTATTTTGCGGTCGTAAAAAGTATTTGCCACCCCACATTAGCGTCCCCAATTTGCGGTTGCATGGACCGTCACAGAAGGTCTTTTGCGACTGTATTTTCATTATTTGCGATGACTTGTGGTAGTCGCAAAAAGTACTTTTTTTATTAGTGTGTAGGTATATTTTATTCACATTTCACTTACTTTTTCCATTTTCCTTTCCAAATCCCTCCTCAAATCTCCCAACAAAATACAGTATAAAAGACTGAATTCTTAAAAAAAAATTATGATAATCAATTAGATTATGCCTAGTTAATTTGCATATGTATGGCCAGTTGTAGACGTGCCTGAACGTCCCGGGAGAATCCCGTTTTGTTCATTGGGCTTACTACAGTTCGGACTCAATGTCACGGTTTCTGAATCTAATCTCACAAAGTGTAATGCAAGATCGATAAATCACTAAAGAGTCCAAATCTGGCAAATCGTTGAAAATTGATTTTTAGAAAGAAGTGTCAACATGGACTGCTTTGCCAGATACAGTCGCCACCTAAATATTTTATTTTGGGGGGAATTTAGGAAACCCTAACTCGTGCTAAGGCCACGTGTTGTCATCACCAAAGTTGCCTCGGCTCGGGAACTTGGGTCCGAGAGGGGAAGGTCATGCAATGAGCACCCCCGCTCGCCCGATCAAAGATTGGCCTTTACTACATGATATCTTGTTTTGAAAACACATGTGCTCTTATTCCGGTTATTAACCTAGAATTACTATGTGATGCGCACAGCATACAAGTATAGACTGGATTACCTAAGTTGGAACAAAGCATTGCATATTCGTTTTGAAACGGTTTGCTACTCGCAAGTAGGCTAAAATACGGATTTTGCACCCTCAAGGTGGGCTTAGAAAACATGGTGATTTGCCACTCTCAAGTGGGATTAAAACTCGCAATCAATGAATTGTTCCAATTCAAGTAACCCAACCTTCACCCACAGGCATTCAGACAGTTATATCACATAAGCAAATAGCCTCATGGCAAGCATGCTATCATGGCAACACTCACATGCATCAAGATGCTAAAGCATAAACACTTACAGGTGTACTCCGAGCCAAAAAAGAAGCTAGTCATAATCAATGCATGATCCTAGCTATGTCAAGAATGCCTAATGCAAACATGCAAAAATGCAACTAAGATAGGCTCGGCTATTCTAAAATGTCATGTGAGATACAACTTGATACATGTATTCAACTTTGAATTGAAGTACAATGCAGTTAGTATGATGCGCCGAGCCCGGTGCATGCAAGACAGATGAATGGATGCAAATATGCGAGCATAAGGATGCTAATTGAAAAAATGCCCTAAAACTACTAACCATCGTAAGCGGGTAAATAAAAGGGAGAAAGAAATGGGGGTTGGAAGACATGCATCACACACACACGTACACTTATTTACAACATTGCCCTCTCGAGGAGGGTCCAAATGAATAATACAAAACCAACTAGCTAATCTAAGCTAATCTAATTAAACTAGTTATTACACGACGAAATAAATAACAAACTATAGCTAATTATTACACAACTCTAATTAATCAACAAATTAACTAAGTAAGCAATTTAAGTAAGCATGTAAACAAAATGAAATAGACTGCCTCAGCTCTGCTTTGGATGACAAAAGATGCATGCATGCTCGAGTCGCTTTGTTCGGAAATCTCTCACGACGCCCCGACTTGCCTCTGTTTACAATTGACCTCAGAAAACTGCACAAAGATCCAGAAGGCTTAAACTCCCCCCTGGGAATCTATGGAAAGGCTGCCGACTAGCTATTGGCCTTGGAGACCACCTGCCGACCACTTTTGTGGTGAAAAACCAGAAAAAGTGGTCGGACAGCCACTAAACCTAGTCGGCCGACAGTTTCTGCCCCCTGGTTTCTGGTTTTCTGCAACAGAAGGCAAGAGAGAGAGATGGCAACGTATTCGCAACACATGTGTGCACGACCACTCTCCCCATCATTGCATAAGCTCAAGGGAGTGTAGTCCTCAACCCTCGGGCCAGCAATCACGCATTTCGATGCATGATGGCCGAGGAGCCGAATTGCACGACTCAATGTGAAATGAATGCACACACAAGTACCTAAAGCCAACAAACTCCATCATGGGTAGTCAAGAATGTCGGCGACCGGGAATCGAGGCATATTTCGTCACTTTGAGTACGAGACGTCCCTCGTTTCCCGTGTTCGGACTAACTCTTATCCCGAACACAATGCAACAAACATGGCATGCACGAATACAAATCTAGCATGCAATCCTAATGCAATGCAACTAAGTGATGCAAACATGCAAGGGATAATATGCAAACATGCAACTATCATGCACAATGCTATAAGCTACATGGCATGCACAATGCTCATGACACTAGCATACACAATGCATATGGAACTAATATACACAATGAGATGAACAAGGCATGCACAATGCAATGATCAATCATGCAACAACGTGGCATACTCAATGCTATGAACTACAATAGCTACTCGATGCAAAATGAACTTAAACCCAAAATGGTGGGCCTCAGCCACACCCAAATCAGTGGCCAAAGATGATGAAAACAAGGCTCCAAAACTCATGCGAACATGCCCAATGCAATGGCCCCAAGCCTAAGGCATAAAAACACAACTTTCCAAATGCATTGAGGATGAAATATGGAGTGCAAGGACACATGTTCCAACTCTGAAATGGCATACAAAATGACTCTAAATGATGTAAACAACTCACACAATGCATGTTGAATGGCTCAAGCACCGAAACTAGTGAAGTGTATTACATATAGGCATGCAAGGCAATGCTCAAATGGCCAAACAACTCTAAACAGACCCTATGCAGGCTAGAATAGGAGCAAAAGTGAACTAAGATGATGGCTTGAAAGGCACAAAAATGAAACTCATGCAATGGCTCACAATGGGGTATAATGATGCAATTCTCAAGCAATTGAAAGAGTGACAAACATGAGAATATGGCAAGAAATAAGCTCTGAAATAACATTCCTCATAATGCCAAAACATGCAAATACCTCAAGTTAAGCATGCAAGGGACCTCAAAAACTCAAAGCTAGACAAGGCTATTACACTACAAGCATGCACGGTAAGCATCATTCGACCAAGAGGCCTCAAAACAGAGGTAAGGCAGCCCAAAATATGAACAAAATCATGTTGAAGCATAGCCAAAATATGCTAGAATGAAGGGCCAAAACATCATGCATTTCAAGCTAGTAAACATGATTTACACTACAAGCATATGAAGCATGTGAGAGGCTACCAAACCAGCCAAAAACAGAATCATGACATGCAAATGATGGCCAAAAGCCCACTAAGAATGACAAAACATGCAAGAATGAGGTACTACTTGATAAGTCATAAAGGGATTATTCTACCATGTAAGAGGCAAACACAAGGTGACCAAACTAGCCATAGACAGAGTCTAGGCAGGTCCAAGTCACAAAAAGGGCCTGAACCAAGCTTGGAACTATGAAAGTATGTGCTCCTTTGAAAGGCAAAAATGCAACCAACAAGGCCAAAGAGAGGGGTCTCCCTCTCTGATTTAGGCCTCAAAACCACATGCAACCACTGAAAATTTGCTGGATTTCAGTGCCTAAAAGGCCAAGCAAAGATCAACACAAATGTCTCATGGCATGGCACAAAAACAAGGCTAAATAGAGCATGCAAGAGGGTAGATGACCCTCAACACCAAAAGAGCCTAAACAACATGAAAAACACTTAAATGAAGTTTTTTTCAGTTGAAAACAAAGCCTAAATACGCATGCAGTATGGCTAAGAGAATGATCAAGATAGAGCTTAAAAAAGAGAAAATGAGTTACCCTTGACGCTCAACAAACCAGCAAGTTTTGGGACCAAAAAACCAACTCTTCAACTCTGAAAATACCCTCCAAGAACCTCAGATCAATGGTGGAGGTGTATGGTATGAGGTGTGTGCAATAGGTCAAGAACAACACATTTTTGAACCTAAAATGTAGAGATATAGAGAGATATATATTTTTGCCTTAGCAAATTTCAGAACTGGTTCAAGGAGAGGGAGGGCTCTCTTATAGAGGTTTGAAGCTAAAGCTTCCTCAAGAAGCTAAAAGCTTGGATGCAAATCCTCCTACATGTGTATGGAGGACACAGTCTGTGCCTTCCAGCTGGCACAGCTGGCATCCACACAATCTGACAAAACAGGAGGAAACAGCGCCCAGAAAAGGTGGTCGGCCGACACTTTCCCTGGTCGGTCGACCAGGGCAAGTGGTTTCCCCAAAAAAAAGGTGGTCGGCCAGGGGTAATGGTGGTCTCCACACTGAAAGCAAGCTAATGGTGGGGTGGGAAACCAAAAAATGTGGCGCAAGACCAAGAAAACTAGCTTCCCAACCCAAAAATCGGCTAGGGGGAGAAAAGTGGTTTCCAAGGAAAAAGTTGGTCTCCACCTTGTACCACCTTCCAAACAAGGAAAACAAGGTTCGTGCCAAGAACGAACCAACACGGATGCAAAACGAGAGTTCGGGAGGCAAGACGCGCGGCCCAGGGCCTCGAAAATTGGCTGTTGAGCACGAAAAGTGGCGTATGACCACAAAAGTGGTTTCCCGGACCACAATGTCCCTCTAGACAAAGGAAACAAGGTGTGTTCCAAAAACCGTGGCAAACAGAGAATGTTAAGCTGTCCCGAACCGAGGCGCACGACCGATGGCTCCAAAAACTGAAAACGAGTCTCCAAACGAGAACAGTGGCCTACGACCACGAAAAGTAGTCTACGACCACAAAGAGATGGTCTACAAGACCTCTCCCTCCCTCCGAGAAGAGAAAACAAGGTTCGGTGCACAAACCGAGCCAAAACACAAAGAGTTCGGAGATCCGGAGGCAAGGCTCTCAGCCAAAACTCCGAAGCTCGAAACGAGCACGACATGCAGTATCACCGAGTGCTCAATCGATGACGTCTGAGTATTAAGGTCGGTCAAAAATGGGGTGTCTACACCAGTGCGTGGACTATAGTACCACGTAGGCTTTGGCTACTGTAATTAAGCTGAAAGATTAATATTTGAATTTTATTTGCTTTTTGTTTTGTTTTGTTTTTTTTACCTAACTTTTACAGTACAAAATAAACAACTCCTTTTATCTATTTATATATCAACAAACTTTTGTAATTTAAAGTGACAAGATAAAACGTTACACATTACATTATAAAACCTTATAACATTATTTAATTTACTTTACACATTACATTATAAAACATGTAAGGATGGACTTAGAGAGGGTTAAAAATATCATTTATTATAATAATATTAGTTAAAATTATTTACAAATTATCGAGGTCACCACTTTTAAGTTTTTCTTCCTTAACGAATTTTAAGGAGTCATGCTCTCTAGATTTTTAAAAAAGTTTTTAAGTGTTTGCCATTCTATATCTATGAAATATGGAATCAAAATATAAAATTAAAAAAAAATGAACAAAATATAATTAAAAAAGCAATTTCTTATAACTAGTATTAAGCCTTAGTATGTAAAGAACAAAATAATGTATCTAAAGAGAATAAATGTAATTATCCTTTGTATTCAATGAATCAATATTTACAGTAAGAAGATCTATTTATACAAACTAAAACCTTGAACCTAACCATAACTACCTAACATAAATCTAACTACTTAATCAAACTATAATTAACCTCTAACAAACTAACAACTCAATTACAGTGTAGGTGTTGTGGTAGCTGTTGTGGCTCTGGTAGTGACTCTGGTAGCTACTGTGGCTGAAACTTATCGTGCCCTCTCAAACTCAAGGGACTGGAAAGGGCATTGAAATGGCCTTGAAGATACTGAAACCTAGCCACAGACAAGGGCTTAGTAAACACATCAGCAATCTGATAAGTAGTAGGAATATGACAAATATGAAGCTTCTTGGAGGCAACTTGTTCGCGAACAAAGTGATAATCAACTTTAATGTGCTTAGTACGGGCATGAAAAATGTAGCACTCTATACTTCCTGTTGTAATGAAATTATATTTGACTCTTTGATTATCTTGATTGTGAACCTTCTTAGTCGATATTTGAGCCTTAGTTGAGGTGTTACCATAGTGGTTGCGTGAGATTAAATCAAAAACTCTAAATTAGAATAGTTATCATTGAGTAGTCTTCACTCTTTTATCATTTTCTCTCTTCATACTTTGAATCTTGATGTGAGGCTAGAACCATTGGAAAGCTTACTTCCGGGGCTTCAATTTGGACACAGGAACGACCCTAAACGGAGTTCGGGCGAGAGAGATATACCTGTTTGAATTTTGCGAATATCTGCTGTGAGCATAGTACGCTCGAGCGCAACTTTTAACGCTCGAGCGTACAACGCAGAATTAGAACTTTAAAAACCACTTTTTGGATCAAATCTCTTCATTTCTCAATTCCCTTTCTCTCTCCTTCCACCATTTTTGGTTTCTTAAGCTTTGTGGGCTTGATTTCATCTGTTTTAATACATCTTTGACCCCTAGTTCCATATACCAAAACGTAGAGCACGACGAGGGTTTCCATTTAATCACAACGAATCGTTGTTTCGTCGCCGGTGATTTTTCCAACTTGTTTCCTTCTTGCTTCAAGAGGTAGGGTCTACTTCTTAAACTCAATATGAGTTTGGTACTGAATTTGTGGTATATTTTAAATATATAGATTCCATTGGTCTTGGATTGATTTTTGATGATTTGTTTGTAAGTTAGGGTTTGTTCCAAATGGGATTGTTGAGCTATGGTTTAGCTATAAAAGTTTATTTTCCACTTATAAAGAATGTATGTGAGTTTTTAAAAGTGAAAAGCCCTAATTTGAAGAAACCCTAAATTGTTGCTCTTTCTGAGAAATTGTTGGATAATCAAATCAAAATGTAAAAGAGGGGGTTTTTAAATGTTTTCTTGAAAAAGGTTGTGATTATGAAATTGGGGTTGATATTTGTTGAAATGAGCTATTTCTTGCATTGAAATGAATTTTCAAAGCGGAAGGGAGTTATGCCTTAAAATGAAATTTTGAGATTGTAAAAAGGAAATGGAATAAATGTTGAGAAATGTGAAATTGAAATGATGATTAAGGATGATGATGGAGTTAGATATGTATTATCACTCCCATTTGAGATTTTGGAAAAGTGTATCTTTAATGGAATTTATTTATCTGTTTAGATATGTTTGTTTGGGGCTATCGGTGGAGAATAGCTATGATTGTTACAGAAATTGCATTTTGACTAGGCAAACTAGACTATTTATAAATCATACATATCATGAAGCATGCAATGGATTTTGGGGATTTAAACTGTATGTTTTGGGAAAGAGATTTTGGAAATTTTTGTGTTATGTTTTAAGGGCCTTTGTTTCATTTTGAAAATCATATTTTGGCTCAGATGTATTTTGTTATTTAGAGAGAGTAAATAAAATGATAAATCTGAGAAATAGTTGTTGTAGAACATTGTATACGGATTAGGTGAATTGAAACCAATCTTTTATCGACTGTCATTGAATATGACTGTGTTTTAATACATTATATATATATATATATATGATGTTTGGAAGGAGAAAGGGAATGTACTCCATGTTTGGAAGGAGAAAGGGGATGGATTCCTTTAAATTAAGTTGGCCTGTGTATCTAGGGTGAAAGTCCCGAAAAATGCACATATACATGGGTGCCGATCCCGCGGACGAAATTTCCGTAACATAGCAATGGTAGTGCTTGTATAGCTTACGTTTACATAGGTCCCGTTTGACGGCTTTCCACGGATGAAATTTCCGTGAAAAGTCGTATTGGTTTTGGAGATTTACTTATTTTATTTATTATCATTTTGGTTTTGGAAAGAAATGATTTTGAAATGGTTTTAGCAAGGTATTTTCTGTTGGTTAACGGTGTATTCGTATTGGAATTGGCAATGAAATTTCTAGTTGGTATTGAGATACCTGGATTGACTTGTGGAAATGATTTTTTATATCAAACTAACGTATTGAAATTGGAAAATGTTTTGAATAAATGAAAGGTTTGGAAGACTAGAAAGAAAGGGTTTTATTGGGAAACAAAGTGGATTTAAGAAGGCATTGAGCATATTATATATGTTTGTATTGCATTCATGATCGTTTACACTAGTGAAACATGTTTAGTTTTTGAAATATTTCCTACTGGGCTTTATGCTCACCCTACGTGGTTGAAAATATTTTTCAAGTATGCTTATATAGACGTGGACTGAGAGTTGAAGTTGTGTTTGGAACCGTGTAGGGTGGTTCCTTTATTTGTCAGCCAAGGGCCATTTATGTATTTGTTGGCCGTGTGCCATTCTTGCAAGGGTTATACCCTTTGTGTATGATATAAGCCTTTGGGCATCATAATTTGATTTATAACATCTTTGTACAGTTTTATTACAGAGCATCCATTTGACTTAGATGTTGTATCTAAGAATGTATAAAATTAGAATAACACATGTATTGTGTGCTTATATTATATACATTTGCATGAGTGTTATTAGTGATCGTCTATCATTGGGTGGTTTGTTCACGTGGGCCAGACCTCGTAAATCCAAGGTGTGACAAAAAAACAAGATTATTACTCATAACAATTATAGATAAATTGTCACACCATAAAGTAGGCACAGGAACAGAGATATGAAGCTCAGCTAGTAACATGCCAAGCCAACTGAGTTCAACTGAAGTTTGAGCCAAAGCCCAATATTCTACCTCTGAAGAAGATCAAGACACAGTGGATTGTTTCTAAGTAGACCAAGAAATGAGGTTAGGACCAAGATATACACAGTAACCAGTGGTAGATCTTCTATCAAGCACGTCACCTACCTAATCTGAGTCGAAGTGTGCAATAAGAATAAGAGGTCTAGGAGAGAAATGAAAGCCATGAGATAAGGTGCCTTTAAGATACCTAAGTAACCTTTTGACAAAGGTAAAATGACTAGTCAAGGGTGTGTGCATGAACTAACAGAGATGATTGACAACAAAGGAAAAATCTGGCCTAGTAAGAGTAAGATATTGAAGTGCTCCTACCAAACTTCTGTAAAGAGCTAGCTAAGAAAAGGGACAATCAGCTGCTAAAGAAAGAGAAGTGGACTTAGTAGCCATGGGAAAAGAATAAGGTTTGCAATCACGCATGCCAGCTTTGGCCAATAACTCTGAGGCATACTTTTGATGAAAAAGAACATATCCAGAAGCAGTTTTA